>VCRD01002898.1:17933-49985 GCA_006783055.1 Trinorchestia longiramus | reverse complement strand
TAAGTCAGTGGCGTGTTGGGTGCGAGTATAAAGCTTTTTTACAATGATAAAACACAAAAAACTTTACAACATGGCAGGACTATGCATTTTTTTAAGAAATGAGACATAATAGGTCACGAAATGGGTGTTCACTTCTCTTAAACCAGTCCTAATACTGAATGAGAAAAACCAGGGGAAAAACTCAAGGCTAAAATGAATATATTATTTGGTACAATTGATTGATTCGAGTATTCATAGACAACAATTAACTTGACAGAATATATATTTTCAGATGCGTCATGACTTTATGTGAAATAAGCAGCAACAAATTGTACTTTGCATAGGGCACAGCTCTGGAAACACAGCAACGTTGGGTTTTTTCATCTCTGGAGAAATGAGAAGTCTGTAATTCTGGAAATATAAAACTTGACATTTAAGGGCCTAGATCCTTAAATTCTGAATATTAGGTATAAATAAGAACCTTTCTGCTCTGATCAATCATCTCATAAGTGCTAAGAGAACTTCTGTCATTGTGTTTAGGGATATTTTGATTGATGTTAGTGGCTGCACATTTGTGTTACATGTGAGGGGCTTGCTTTACATGGACTGCAGAAGTTGAAACTTTACTCCCTTTCGTCAAGGGATGGTATAAACTTCGTCTTAATTACATTAATTTTTATATTAACCCTATGAGACAGCAGTTTTGCTGTAGAGAATGTAAACTTCAGATATAACAATATCTGCAACTCCAAGAAGACGGCTTTCGCCACAAGGAAAAAATATTTCTTAAGTACTTCATATGCTATTTGCAGCGACTTTTTTAAAAAAAATTATCAATATAACAATAAAAAATATTTTTGTTTGTTATTTAAATCTATTAAGGCTGCAAAATAGAGCAGTGGAATTCAAATAAAGTAAGCATACACATGAAGCGTGTTTGCGTACTTTCACAGTCTTTGCAATCCCCTACATATTCTACGAGTTTGCCTAAAACAATACGTCGTTATTTTTAATTTTACATAATAAGCTTTTAAGTCTTAAGTGATGCACACTTCTAAATCCATGAAATCTTAAAAGATTAAAGAGAAATACAAACTTCTCCGTCCAGCTCTCAGAGAGCTTACCAAATCTCACAAGAACAATGAACGGTTCAGTACAGATCCAAACACATGCATTCAAATTAAAGCAGTAACGTAGGTGAGCTTTCCAGACATTATTGCACTGTAGATGATGCTCCACCTAAATTCAGTTTCTTAAAGAAAGAATTTAAAAAAGTATGCATAATCAATGTACGAAACGAATTAAGGAACGTATCAATGATTTAAATTGTAAATGGAATTGAACTAAAAATAGTACAATACTTTAATCGATATGTCTTATTGTAAGCATGTATAATTTCTGCAGTAAGTCGAATACTAAGTCACCCAATTTCTACGTTCATATTTTATAACCAGGGAAAGAAAGAGGGGGAATGAGGTATTACGTTACGGTTTAAAGTTACAATACAATATAGTACTTTATTAATATCTAGTAGTTGTTAATATTTTCTGTTCCCTACGCTATCGTGGTGTGCAGCCCATACCGCCAGTACAATCAACCTGGACCAGGTCGCCCGTCCTTTGTTGCATCAATTAACCTGTATTTTTTGAATTAGAATGCTTTTCATCCGTATAATGTGGAATTAAATTGAATTCTTTTTCTTTACCACTAAACAAACTGACAAAAGGGAAGTAAAAGACTACTATACAGAGCTGATTTTATGAAGAGGCTGTCATTCTTATGCACGAGTATGTATCATACTTCGATGTCTATATATGAGCAGATTTTTATCCTTGGAGTGCCATACATAAAATTGAATATACCTGGACAAACATTAATATTGCAGAGAAAAAATGGTGAATGACATCCTGAAACTTATTGAATTTATATTGAGAATGTGTGGTCTCTCAAAATTCATACACCCTTGAAAAATAAAATAATTTCAACAGCTAAAATTGAAACATAAGTTCAGACGCAACTCTAAGTCAGGGAACCTGTCAAATGTTAATAGTCATGCTTACTGATGGGTGAATGCTAGATTTACCTGATCATTCTAGTCACCAGATTATTACGCCCACCCTGGGGGAAATTGGTAACATTATGACAAAGCTTGGAGAATGGTGAGAATCTGGTGCAGTAAAGGTCCATAATATGTACTGAAACCTGTTCAGGCTTTTAGAAGTTTGTCCAACGATGACTTGAGTTTCAGGTCTAGGTGCACCTAAATCTTTGATGTACGTCTGTGGCAGAAACCGTCATTTGTGTTAGCCAACTTGCAGTTAACGTGCTCTCACTTTCCGCCTGGTAAGTCAACTTCTTCTCTATAGACCTGAATTATTCAAGAATATTTGAGCAAATTGGAGACACTTTGAGATAGTACATAGCCCTGCACTATGAGAGCTAAACTTAAAACTGATAAAACAGGATAAATGCACTAGAGAGATTGGTTTAACGTAGATTGTTAACACGTTGACTCCGAAGTGGTACGTATGTGTACCACTTAGGTTAGGTTCTGTAATTTTTTCAGATCCTTCTAGTGACTATGCGTACAAAGTGAGATTTTACACAAATCAGGCAATCGGAGGCAACGTGTTAAGTATTGGCCCAGAGAGTTAGATACAGAACTCTCCTTAACACAAAGTTCAGTACCAAAATGGTAGTATCACTTCCAAGCTGCATTCAAAGTTATATGAAATGGCTCTATCTTGGATTGGAAAAGTATCTTTTCGTGAAATTAACAAATGCGGCACATGCAATTTTAAACGCTAAGACAACAATTAAAAAAATAACAAATATTAGCTCCAGGTAGTGGGAAAGACATGTCTATAATCAACACCTGAAGTTTAACGTTTAGTAACTTGGTGACACTAAAACATCAAACAAGAATACATGCGTGTAACATAACCTGAATTTCCATAATTGATTGAAAATTGAAAATTAGTTCCGCTAACTGGGTGGAACTTCCATTACATATAATTAAATAGGATTGTGCCTTTCATGAACATTAACGAGCGAAATAATGCATCGTGGCACTCACGCCTCTACAATTAGACCAGCAGTTAATAGTCAACTACCTACAGAAGCAGAGCTCACGTCAATAATTCCAGCAAAAACTAAAACAAGCGGAGCTTACGAATCTAGTTTCAAGTCTCTTGCTTTCTAAGTTTGTTAGTTATCTTGAAGCAAACGCTGGTGCTGAACACGTCTAACGACTCTGACATTTAGTGTTGCCACTTAGCTTAACAACGCGGTATCAAGTCTAGTACAAGTTGATATATTCAGTCATGCACGCTCCTTTCACAGCTAAAACAAACAGAGCAAAAATTTATTTAGAAGTTAAACGTTAACAGACAGATTTTTAGCTGTTCAAGTTTCCAGTATCTCAGAGAATAACAATTTATTGACAAACAATTTCCGCGAGTTTCCGCGCTACACCGCTCATATAGCCCAGAGTTTTGAAGTAGCTAATGATGATGTATGATGACTGCTCAAAAGAAAAACGGTATTTCATTATTTTGAAACATAGAAAAGTTAACAATCGAAAACTGAAATACCACTCCACGTACACATTTTAAAGCTATCGCTGTAAGGCTTGTATTTTGACTTTGCCCCTTTTAATGAGAAATTTTACAAAAATTTCCGTCATGGGAGCTTCTACGAAGTCTCCATCAATCAATGGCCAAGCCGCTTAGTGTGCAGCAACTGACAGTAACCTGTGAGATAAAGATCGACACTCATCATTACAAAGTACCTAATAGCGAGTCAGTTTATTGGTTTATAGATGCTATGTATGCTTATGCATAACACAAATTCAATTAAATATTGGATAAAATAAATAATTTAAATCATATAGTCACTACATGGTTCATTATTCATTATTTCTCTTCTTTCGCAGCATTATTAAAGCAAGAAAGGATGATATGATCAATACACTCGTAGTAACCAACAATCTTACTTGGTTGTGTAAACTAGCATGCAGCTTAACACGATCATAATTTTTTCAGTAATTAACTCATCATACGAAAAATGAGCCCCATCATTAGAAATCATTGTAATTTAAAGGCCTAGCCGAAAATGGCTTTACGACGGGGCACTTTCCTAAACAGTTATTAATTTCTATCTTAATGGCTCTGTTACCAAAAATGTGAGTGACTGCTTAGATAATCTTTTCCATTGTGAAAACATATTTCTCTTGAGTTGCAGTACCCCGAAATTTGTTTTAACGAGGTCAATTTTCTTCTTTAACATGTAAGTTAGTCGTGGCAATGATGCTCATCGGAAAGACTATGGGAAAATTGGCCTATAAATGCAGTATATACAATAAGGTATTTTCCATGAAAGGTATAATACGCGTAATTGTAAGCTAGAAATTCATGAAACCGTGGCGTTGCAGTGCCAAGTTTTGTGCTGATGTAAGCATGACCGCACGACGTTGCAGCGCTCTAGTAAAAACTTAACCTCTTCCTCTCGATGGCGAGCGACCGTCCGAACCCCATGACTGTGCATGCGTTTCCTTTCAGAAAAAAACTTTGATAGGAGAGCGTGAAAGCTCTCTGTTCAGAGGTGGCAAAAAAGCTGCACGGGCGGGGCAGTGGTCAGCCATTACACCGAGACCGGAATGTTGCACTTCAAATAACAATAAATACTTTCTGGAAAACCGAATTAGGGTGAGAAGTAAAAATTAGAGTGAAACCAATCAGTTTCATCAAACGTATTCTTGTACATCGGTATTATTTTAACTATTTACAAGTAGTACGGTTTCTTCTTTTATAGTGATTCAATACGATGAATCTTTAGGAAACCTCTACAATAATGAGGTCCGAGAATATGAGTAGTTCATGCTGTAATACTCCGGCTGTAATTTGTACTTGAACATTAAACATTATTAAATGAATGACTGACGCAACCATCTTCATAAAAATGGGATGAATTTCAGGAAGGATAGGATTTCAGATCACTGAAAGGAGACAGGGAAAAAACATATCTATGAAACTGCAACACTGTTTCAATAATTTTTTCAAATCAAAATTTAGGCTCAATCTTATTTATACCGTTGAAGAGAAAACAATGTTATATATTCTAAAACGGGTAAAAATTATCAATTTTTGATAAAAAAATTTATAGACTGGGAACACAAAACTGGATATGCTTTTCAGGAAAAGGGAATTTTAATAATTATATCCATGGTCTTAATTTTTGCTGAAAACACGGACAATTTCTTCACACTTAATTTTGTCGGCAGTGCAATATTATCTCGAAAGCGTCTCCGACCTCGACTTAAGAAGCTCCCACAAGGTATGCTTGTCATAAAATTACCGTAGAATGGAAGGTCAGCGTGAACTTCCTTTTACTTCAGGCCCTTCACAATACAGACAATAATGGGGTACCAAATTTGGGAATTAAATTCTCCTGAACGTAATAAGTGCGTGAGTGCTTTCACGAGGTACCAAAAAAACAAGGTTACAAAATCGGTCTGTCTTGCACCCGTCTCTGACCTCATTGATCTAACATCCAACTCCAGCCCTCGTGGCTTGCGGTGTTATCTCTATTCTGATGTTAGAGCTCGTTTCTCTGGACTTCGTTGAAAAATAGATTCACATTAACATTCGTTATTAAGTGTACCAAAATTAAAAAGATATTTTCCAACCCTTTTGTGTCAGAAATACAAGAACTCTTTCAAGATGATCATTTTAGGAATAATTTTATAGATAATTGTAATGATATTAAGGTCTAGAGGTAGGACTTAACGACGGAGTTGGAGTGAGTTGATCAGGACTGTCTCCACGCAATACTGCTGGACTAGGAGTCTCCAACTATGAAAGATTTGCTCCATATCACACGAAGCATCGTCTGGACTTTGAATTGCTTGATTGTTATCTGTGACTTCAGCAACGATGACTTATTTGTATTGTGGTCCTCATTCTCTAATCAAAGCATTTACTATAAAAACTATAGCTTTTACCTCCCAGTTTTAGCTGCTGGTCATATCAAGTTGAATTATTTTTCTAGCCAACGAAATTTTAGAAAGTGAAGTTTTCATGGGAACGTTTGTGAGTGAAGTGGAACACAAAAACGAAAGCTTATTCTTCTCATGAAAATTTCCCTTAATAAAAACGTTACAGTTAACTTTTAACATTGTTTAAGACTAAATCCTAGTTGAGAACTAAAGCTGTCATTACGCTTGACGAAATCAATGAAGCGTGTAGTAATCTTCACGTCCCAGATTACATTCACTCTGAAAGAATTGAAAGTGCCAGGAAAATTTTGAGAAAAATATAATAAACGAAAGTGCAGGCACATTATAATATCATGCTAGTGTGATACCCTGGACAAGGGCTATGTTATCAAGAATAAATTATAATTTATAAAATGAAAGCAAAGAATGACACAAAACTAATGTGGAACACAATAAGAGATAGGAAGAACAGACATACTTTAATTATTCATTCCTGGGTCAGACACAACCTATTTGTGCAAGCTACTCACGAGCAATTATATGGTAATGAAACATGGAATTAGAGTCGTGTAAATTGAAGTGTCGTAATACAGGAGTTGCGAGGTAGTTCTTCATTATTTGGTCATACACTACATTAGCTCAGTTAGGAAATGAGAACATTGTTTTGATGAAGAAAGAGAACATTACAGACACTGAAATTAAATTGTCACGTGATAAATGAGGTACGTAAATGACAGTCTGTTTTTCATCAGTTATTGCACCGAGCTCCTTGACGTAGCAACTGAAGGATTCAATTGTCCTTGAAGACGAAGTTAAACTTGTAAGCGAAATGCTTTTTCAATGAAAAGCCACCTGGATACTTAAAAAACTAATAAATTATCTTCACTACAGATTTGCATCATGTGCAAGAAAAAACTAGTTTCATTTGATCGGGTATATATTTACACGATACTGAGAATAAGTTACCTATTTTGTTTATGAAGTGGAGAAGCGCAACGTTAAAAGTACTACGTATGAACACAGGAATGATTGTCTACATCAATTCTCAGAATACTAGGAATTTCAGAGAAACATAAATTTAAACAGTTATTTCATGTAAACATCAAAAAAGTTTGTGCAGAGGTAAGATAGGACGGATTATTGTCCTCATTGACTATAATATATATGTATGTATATATATATATATATATTTAAATATAAATTGACTCATTTCCGTTTCTTTTGGACAGGTGAAACATTATAAAATCTGTTTCCAAAGCCACGAACACTAAATGATGCAGTAACAATGATGAATCAGCTAGCTACGTATCTGGGTTTTTAGTATGGAATATCTATGAATAGAAACGATACTTTCTTTGATAGATGCAGCTTGTGTTTACCTTAAACTATTTTTGATGTTTTTCAATGTTCCATAGCATGACAATAACTCGAGTAACGTGTCACCATGCTTAGTCAATACACTGAAAACAGAACATCATTAAGTGTAAGCTAAGTAACGAAGTCTTCAAGTCTCTTGAACGCTTACAATGCATACCAACCAGTAAAGTGCTACTGTTTTTGAGATACCAATGATTAGCTCGACCATGAATTCTACTCTCTGACGATGTGTATTAAAACATCATATTATCTCCGTATACATATACGTATGTATGCAAGTGAAAAGTGATATTGTAAGTACTACGTATTTATAGCAGTGCTACGTCAAAAGCAGTTGATAATTCTCTCACATAATAGGAACAATCTGTCTCTAAGTTATAAAACTGTGATCATTAGTCCCCAAAAAATTGTTTCAAATTTTATGATTTTGTGTTCACACTAATAATACTCGCAAAGGTGCGTGAATCCTTTACCAATCACAAAGACTGATAGCAATAACAAGAGCTTTACTGAAAATAGTTCATTTTATAAGAAATGTTCATATCATAGGATGTTATATAAGGTTGGTGGTCACAAATGAACACACATTTCTGTACGGGGAACTCCAAATATTGTTCTACGATATTCATAAATTGAACCTAAAGATTGTAAGAAATGAGAAGAGCTAAGTTGTGTAACGAGACGTTGTGAGTTATTAATAAAAACAGAAAAAAGAAAATTCATTCCATTGAGATTTAAACGGAACATACGATGGTTTTTTATATTTTTAATGTCAACATCTTAGGATTAGTGATGATGCTCCCAGCGAATAGTCCCGTCAGTGGATGGAGCGTTGATTGTGGAAGTCGGTGGGTAGTTTATAAAGAGCTTAGCAATATTCTAAAATAAAAAATTTAAAGTAATAATAACAAGTATAGCTGTTGAATAACTTATATCTATAATATACACAAAGAAGCACAAAAATAAAATGATCACGTCACCTCTTTAACTCACCAATTGAGTTCGAAATACGTTGTGTTTCATATTAAAGTTCAAAATAAAGATGAAATTAAGAACAGCTTAGTGTAATTCTTCTCTTTAATAAAAAATGCGTTACTTTTATTCCAGAAAGCTTGGATTATATTTTACGTGATAACTTTCGATGCTATGAACCAAATCAAAACGAACTAGAGGTGCAGTATATCCTCAAATATATTTTTGCATGCACAAAGAACATTTTAGGCCACACTTTTACAAATAGTATTTTATAGTTCTGAAAAATGGTGTTGTGTGAAAGTCAATAAAACTTGAGGATAAACTAGTAATAGATGTCATACATCCGTCCAAAGTTCGAACCAATTTTGAACATGAATTTATACTGCTTGCGATTTGCCGAACTTGAAAAATTTGAATGAGGTGTTGACTTCCCCATATACTCAAATGTTCACAGATTTAAGACCTGCTAATAATTGTCAGATGCCCAGTTTTAAATGTTATTCGTACGACAGGTGGTGTGAGTATTTAGTCTAATCACTGGGCTGAAACATGATATCATGCACTTATAGGGGCACTGGAATAGAAATAGAATAGAATAGAATGAATTCAGGAATAGAAAATGAAAATAATCAAACGCATGCATGAACAGCAGTTAGTTCTGTACTTAGCTTCGATATCATAAGAGCTTGATATGAGTTCCTCAGGAACACAAACAAAGGTGGAAATCAAAGTGTACTGTCTGGTTTCAATTTGTTCCTGGCCATCCCGAGTAATTAGTTATGACGCTCTGTAAACGTAGTCGTTACACACTACTTATACATACTGAGGAGATACATGGTGAGTGAAGTCATATCTTTTATTTCCTGGACTAGTGTCTCTGACAGTCTCAATAAACCTAACCATACACTGTGCCTTGAGCGGCCACAACAGTTCTGTTGTTCTGTTTGGTGCCAGAGAGAAACGACAGGCTTTCAAGTTCACGTCCAGAGATTAAGAACAGGTTCTGAAGTTGACGGCCAGAGAGTAAGGACAAGCTCTCAGGTTGACTTTCAGAGACTAAAGACAGGCTCTCTAGTTGACGTCCGAGTAAGGACAGGCTCTCAATTTGACGTCCAGAGAGTAAGGACAGGCTCTCTAGTAGGCGTAAACCATCGCGATGCCTTCCCGAAGCCACTTTTTGGCCGCCTTTATCTTCAACATTGTGTGGTGGATGAAATTTAACCCTTTAGCGACCAAGTGGACTATTCGGTCGCCTTTCACGGTCTTTGGGAGAATTGTTCTAATAATTAAACAGTGAGCAAAATGAGGTTGCTACTAGGGTTGAACGCTTCGGCATGTTACAGCGTCGTTCTTTTGGCTGCCTGGCTCTCAGCGTGCTTCATTGCATCAGTGTACAGACGGTCTTTGTGAGCTTAAATGTAGAAACTAGAAAAACAAATTGGTCGCTAAAGGGTTAAACATAAATGCATTTTTCACTTACTATTCCATTTATATTTGGTTTGACTATCAGTAGTTTGTATTTTATAAAAGGATTTACAAGTATTGTTAGAAAGACCGATATCCGTTCATCCTATCAAATAGTTTGTAAAAAATAACTAATCATACGTATTGCCAAACATTATGCGTTTTCGAGTCCAAATTGTAGAAAATACGATTTTGAGTTGAAATTTGAGGCCTGTTATAGAGCTTCTTGCGAATTAAGCGCCAGATAAAAGTTTTAGACACGTTAAAAATGTTGTATTCGCTATCTAATCCCGTAATTCAGCACAACTCACTCGTATCTCCACTAGTACGCAACAACGCATGAAAAACCCTTTTAGAAGAAATTTACCACTAGCAATGACCATGCCCCACCGGTAAAATTATTAGTACTTTTGCTTAATATTTTATTCCTTAGTCATTATTTTGTTTAACTACCCCAAATTTTGCATTTTACACGTAGAGCTTCATAAAACTTCCAATAGTTGTAGCCTATTCTAGTTTATAAACTCCCTTAACTTTAGGAATTTTTTGCGTGAACTTGCAACTTCAACTTCTTCACAAATTCTCAAACCGGCTTTGAAAAAAAGACTGACTAGGTGATACTAGAACATGAATTCCGTTATGAGCAGACTATTTCTGAGAAGCGTTAGTATTTTATTTTGGACCGTTGTCCTGTTGAAATATGAAGCTCTTTTTTGCGATTCAATGATCAACAAGTATTTCTAAAATATTTTGCAACAGTTTCTTGGTATTTGGAAGCATTTACCTTCTAGTACATATTTTTACTTATGTTACCAATACCATCAGATAATAAGCACCCCACGTCATTATATGCGTTCTCAACTATTGCTTGATAGAGGATGAGAAAAGTATTATACGGTTGGGAAGCAGATCAATTATTCTTTCATATTATATGAATTACTGTGTTTTCTCTAAACAGCTAAGTTGTAGTTTCATCACAGGGTATCACATAGTTTGACCGAAATACTCTCACATGGCAATGGCTCTGTGTGAGCTATGTAGAATTAAACAATGTCAGTACAAACTAATAAAGAAATTGACCGAATTACATGTAAAGATATGTAGAAACTATTTAATTATTAACGTATGTATATGAATTATTTTCAAGAATAGCAGTAGCTTAGTAACGTCATTTAGAATTGATAAACAAGTAATCTGTAGAAACAACTTTCGTGCTTCACCCAAAAAGTCAGTTCTCTATAATCTTGACGCCCAGGTGGATCAATTGCTCCACAGAGCAGTCACAGCAAAAGTTGGGTCGTTGGTGAGTGCTGGCTTTCAAGAGAGTGAGGGGCAAAATGGCTTGAAAAAGTGCTTCAAGTTTTGAAGAGAATGATTTCCCATCAGGAACGAGTGAGGGAAAGGGAGAAGTGGTGTAAGAGTTGGAAGAACTTGAACGGCAGGGATACCTCTAACTGAAGGCGGTGTTTTTGTGGAGAGGTACTTTTTATCTATAATGTAATCCCTGCGGGGCATGTAGAAAGTGAAGGGGAATCTTAATATTTTAATATAAAATGATACATTATCTAAATAACTTGCATTTAATACTTTAAAAGATGAATCTAAGAATATTTTAGTGTTGACCTTCATCAAGGTTAAGAAGAGACCTTGTCATTTACTTTTGCATTTAATTTCCCCATGCAAGAAAGGACACCTGCTTATTCTTACAACGAGCGAGTTGCAAGAATAAAAAGGCGTCCTTAGTTTTTCTCTCCCTGAAGAGCTTCAAGACATATCTTTTTTGCAAAGCCTAGTTCATTTCTTGTGCAGGTGTTTGGCTCAGATGCGCGTTATGCAGTACACGTTCACAGTGGAAGGACGTGAGGGGACGATAATTCACTCTCACGACATACATTTATTTTTGCCATCTCTGCTTATACGTGGCTTTCATATTTTAGCTATAGAATAGAACCTGCAACTCTGGTAAATTTCATTACTTTCAAATGTGGATACTTACTCTCTCATTTCAGGAAACTAATTTTCATGTGTTCTTTTGATAATAAGCTTCTCTAGATCTTAAATTGAGGGCGTATGCTGATTTAAAGGGTAAAGGAAGAGCAGGACCATTTAAAAATATTCTAGATGCTTTACCATCATAATACCATCATGTTCATAACATTTAACTGATTGGAAAAGATTGCTGTACGTGAGATAGAATAAAATAAAACGTAAATTATGGCGGAAGCTGAGTGGTTTTTCTTCTTCATGAACTAAGTCAGTGCACTCATTGCTATTGTTACTCACAAATAGTTCAAATACCACTGATGTTACGTGTACAGTGAAACAATTGATGTAATTATGGAAATTGATTCGTATATAATGTTAAAGAATTTTTTCCTTAATGTCTGTGTCTCCATTAGATTTAGCCACTAGGATAAAATAATTTGTAAATTACTTCCTGTAAGTGAGTTTTCGAGGAAAACTTCCGTGTCAAACATATTCTGAATTTTAAATAAAGTGATCAGTAAATTTATGATTCTAGGAACATAATCTCTCTTATTAAAATAAAATTCAAATAATAAATATTGGAGAAAAACTTACTTTTGAAATTTCAAATTTGTGTTTCGAAGACCATTCATCACAAAATGTGATGAATTTAAATGCTTTTAAATTCAGAACTGTTTCTTTGGACTTGTAATCCTACTTTACATAAGTTAAATGAATCAGACAGTGTTTCATATTTATGTAAATAGATTAGCGGTCACAACTTTGAACTGAAAAGCCTCAAGAGCAAGTTAGGAATGAGCCCAGATCATAATCTTGAAAATGGGTTCTTGCAATTGATCTAAATTTTTAACATTTTTGCCTCCTAATATAAATGATTCTCTCATAGTCTCAAGGTTGAGGAGCCTGACTTAGCATCAGAGAGCAAGTAGTCAGTTTAAGACTGACATCAGTAAAGCAGTGCGCGGGAGTCAAGCTGATAAATTCATCATTACGCTTGATTTTAATTCTGAACATGTATCATAGTGTAAATAAGTAGTATCTATGTTTATTCTCTTTTGATTTAAGGGTCAAAGAAGGAGAAGTAAAGCACCCTTGCAGACTCATGCTGGTATCATCCTGTAGACACCATCACTGACCCTCATCACGGAACCATCATTATGGTTGACAGAGCATGATCATGAGACCTCCTTGCGTTACTAAGAGCATCATCAACATTGTATCTGTTAACCGAAGTGTAGGGTGAACTCAAATAAGCGTTACTTTCCATTTGTCGGTGTGTACTGATACAGTAGTTTGTGGTTGCAGCTATGCAGTTTGACAAGACTGCTGGAACCGAAGATATGGACTCACACGCTTCGTCAAACGACTCTTAAAATAGAGAAAACAGCTTTATTTCAGTTGGATGACTCATGAACTTTGTCACCATAACACGCACGATACGCAAATAAATGTATACGGTCCCTGCATTTAAGCTAATAAATATTTAATTTTTTACTTCCGTATTCTTTGTCATTCTTGGATAGTTGAACAGAAGGCATCCTTCTAACCATTGCTTGCTCTAACTCTGATTCCAATAGTAAAGGTTAAAATTAAGCTGGGTATCGTACACTCCAAACTCTGTAGATTTGTGCCTACGATAAATACTTTTGTAAAATGTGAAATCGGGTTTTACACTGAATTTGCAATCGCTCTGAATGGACAAAGCTATACCACTAACAAAAATAACCAAAAGAATAAGTTCTATTACTAAGCTCTAGAGTATGCCGGTTCAAATAGGGCTGATAGATGATTTACTTACTTCAACTATGAGTTACAATCCCTGACTAAATAATGGGCACAATGAAATTAATTTTTGAATTACCCAGGAAATGCAATGAATTTGGAAACAAAGTCTGTAAATTCCGTATCATTGCGAGAGAGGTAGAACGTAATTTTTTGCATGCTATGTTCATAAAAAGTATTTCAAATATTGAAATTCATTTTAATATCATTACAAAAAATAGTAATGAAAATATTAGTACCAATCACAGTAAAAATAGTGATAATGAAACTTATAACATGAAAATTAGGTTTCAACTTCCTTCACTAAACTTGACCAAACTTTTTGAAACCTGGGAATATGTTAAAAGATAACTTGAAAAAATATGAGTATTTTAATGAAGAAAATTTCGATTCTTGCTTTTGAGCTCGTGGGTGGAGACACATGAAAAAAATATGACAGAGGTATTGGCATATGATGACGATACTCGTATAGCAAAATTATGAAGACTTAAAAAGAATAATATTGACGATATCATTCCTTATCAGTATATTGGCGAGAAAAAACAGGCTTCACATTTTAAGAGCGCATGAATCGTACTAGAACTGTACGAAGCTTGGAATGGGGTATGATTAGCCTAATTCTAGATTTCACTATTGGGACGAGAGTTAGAGCAAGTAATGCCTGAGGTTGGAAGGAAAACTTTTGTTTTTGTTTATGAAAATGTCTAAGAATGCGAGAATAATGAGCTTTTGTTAGTTTAAATGCCAGTCCCGTGACACTTTTTGCGCATCGTACGTGGTCTGGTGACAAAGTTTATGTGATATTCAACTGAAAAGTGTCACGTGAGGGTCCTGTTGTGAACTACTGTAGGTGGAAATCGATGAAGTAAATTCTCTGTAACGTTCGTGCAGCGACAACTTTAGCTTGGCGTATGGGCAGGAACTTTTCTGCTTCCGTGCCATAACATTTTATGTAACATTGTCATTGGCGTATTTTTCAGTCCTGCTTATGCCGCCAGATATTCAGTTGACGATCTCACAGGGGAATTCACTGTTTCGGTTTGCATATACGGGAAGATAGACGGCCACAGAATATTTTCGTCTTCTAGGGCCAAACGACTATTTATGGTTTAAAAGAATACTTGTATACAACTGTGGACACGCTCTGAAGTTACATGTCCTCGACAAAATTTGCACCAAATGACTTGCCATTAACAGCTACTTCTAGTTCCCGGAAGTCAGCTGACTAACGTTTTGGGTGACTTGTTTCTCTCATGTTGATGTTAACTACTTTTTATGTCGGAAAATGCTCTATCACTCTAGTCAAGGTCACAACTCCGCATATGGCGCTTGGGTATTAACAAAGAAATGCTTGATGACTTGTGTCTTTTGTAACCTTTATTCTACTAAATAGGGCAGATTTTAAAGTAGGAAATTCATGAAAGATAAACTCCGTATTCAGTAAACAAAACTATGAAAGAGAAAATCCAGATGGTAGGTCATGGGTTAAAAAAATTTGCTTACATAATTTACTGGATTTATCACACCAATAAAAACTTGTCATAGAATGCATTTAATATCACATGGGTACATTAGATGAATAATTTTCTGTTGAATTACCTCCCAAATATTTACCAAACGAGTTTTTTAACTCACTAGACTCCACTGTCTTCCGGACGTTTCATCCTCCTAGCAACGAGCCAGCTAAACTCACTCGAGTTGTTTACTTCTGATGCATGTACTCGTCCTGGGGTGAATTTCTGAAAAATAATAGTTTTTTATCATTGTTGATAATTTTTTAGTCAGTTTGAGATGAAGAGCTTCAGAATAATACCTATTAGTTTACCTCATCAAATTTATAAACATTCAACAACCAATAAATATAAAAATGCAAGGTAGATTGCAATCGGCTCTTCATTTAATGGACTGATGCATTTCAAACGTCAAGTGAGATTTAGAGATAGAAACTTTCACGATCCTTCGCTTGTATTAATTCTATTCTGTGCTGTGAGAGCACGTCACGTGAAAAATATCAAGAATTTTTGCAAAATATTGCACATTTACTTTGAAAAATTCTCAGTGAGCAACTGTCATTTTTGATTGAAATTATTCAATAAAATCTTTATTGAAATAATATTATATAAATTGCATGTCCTGCCGCAGATCATATATTTAATGTAAAACAGCGCACATTATAATTGCTTGAATTAAATTTTGTTCATCAAAATTATTAAATTAACGAATGAAAATTAGTGCAAAAGACTCCGTACTTGTGACACTGAATACTTTTCTTACAACCATGACACTGCGACCAGACACAGACGTTCGGCTAGTTCCGCCGCTTGGCAACTCAGGTATAAGCTGAAAAACGATCTCTTACTCAAATTTCAATGTCATTCTGAGTCTATAATCTGTCTCAGTTCCTCAAAAGAATGGTACTTAATACTTGCAACACCTCGGAGGCATCGAGATCCGCTGACATTCGAGGCGTACAAGAAGGTGCTTTTCAAATTGCGCTCTCGCTTTTTCTAAAACATATGTTCATTTTTTTGAAGAATTTTTGAAGGTCATGGCTGGACAATCACTCATGGCAATTGCAGCTTTCAAACACAACTTTCTTCGCTGTCAAGGAGTCGGTCAAGTCCATAAAGGCTGTGAAAATTATACCTATGTCCAGACCTTGCACCAAGAAAAAATTCCCTATATCAAGAAAACTAAAGCACTACTGCGCATGACAGTTCTGTCATGTTCAACTTGTTCTAACATGTAGCATGAATAATTTCCATAATAGTTAATTTCAAAATATCGTTTCAGAGACTTTGTTTAATAACTTTACACTAGAATAATAAACTTTTTATAGTCTCACTATCGAGGGAAGAAAATATTTAAAAATTTCATTGTCGGCGTAAATGGTCATCAAATTGCTTCGCCTTTCATCGGCAAAGAATAGACTAACGTAACAGAGAATAATACTTTTTCTTCCATTTGAAGAAAAAATTGGACCAGTTAGATTGCTTTTATTCTTTGCTGCTATACTTTTTTAATTGACGTGTAGTTTAAAAACTCTCTCGATCTGCAAGCTATTTATTTGTTTCGCATTCCCTGTAATGTGTCGCTACGTCGTTGTGATCTACAATGCTGTCAGGAGACACGAGCAGCATTAACACACTGAAGGTTTTGGTATTTTTCTGTAATCGCAGAAAAAATTGCTCGTACTTTAATATGCTGTTTTCTTCGTTTCTAACTCTGCTTAAGTGGATTGATTCAAAGGAATTTATGTTTCTAAAACTGCTGATTTGACATTTTTAAAAACAGTTAGATGAAATTTCACATCAGTTTGAGTACTCTTATTTTCTAAAAGGTCGAAGGAGTAAAATTTCTGTACAAAGAAAATGATTTAAAGTTAGTACGCTTATTGCTATGTAGTTTATGACAAAGCTTTGGCTTCAAAGATTTCCCTTTCGTTTCCGTACCTGAAGATTGTTGAGTGGGCAGAGTATTGAAGAAATCATTAAGTAAGGTCTACCTTTAAAGATGAAAAAGGCGAAAAAATTTGCTGGTTTGTGAACATAGTTTCACTCAGCCTGATAAAAACGTAAAAATAAAAAAAATTCATTCATTATATTAATGAAACCAAAATGCGGGACATTTTTTGAAACATGATATGGAGTTCTTAAGTTCAACATGGACAGCCCTTGGAAATTTCTTGCCTTGAAACTTGTTAAGAATATGAAGGGAGTCAGTCGACCATTCAGTGTTCGTGACATACGTCGGAGACATTGACGATGGCGTCCCCAAAGAGGTCTACAAATCGTCCAACAAACCACCGCAGTTTACGCAGCGAGCGAAGCCAAACTCTTCCTCTCCTGCTCAGCTGATCTGCTGCGTGTTCAGTCATCGGGAACAGTGAGAACGAGGAAATGTTCTCAGTGACGCGGTTCACAGAAGTAATAATCGTATAATGGAGTCGAGAGAGGAAACTTAGTGGCTTTGATACCAAAGGAGCGCGGAAGACAATAATTGAGCAACATAAGCATAGTGCAAGTCTAGGACAGGAACTGTGACGGAAGCAAGGGGATGCAGACGGTGGCAAACTTGTACATCTCATCAGGTGATAAATTAAGGGAAATTGTAAAGAATACGGAAATATTGGAGACGAATCGCATCTTTTTCATTTTTAACAGCAATTTCAAATTGCAGAAAAAAAGCTCAAACATTCAAAACGTTCGTGGCATTTCAGAACTTTCCTTTGTTAAAAGTTAAAGTTGTTAATCAGTTAAGTTCTAGTGTGATTATCAGTCTGTATCTTTTCCATAATTTACATTATTAATAGTTGAGTATGAACACTATTTAGAAATTTTGTATACAGGCAGATTTCCAGCATTACTTGTTCTCATAAAACAATCAGCTCATGAAAACGGCACTCAACTAATGATTTGACGGGTTTAACTGCAAGAATTATCTCAAACATTAGAATTTTTTAGTCAGTTTCTCCGTGTACCTTCGACCTTTACATTTCCCAATTATCAATAGCGCATACACTTAGAAAGACTTTATGAACAATGTAAGCGGACTGGGTAATAGGAGCTGGCTAGACCTAATTTGGACTTGTTTTTAAGACAATTCATTTCCAGTGTGTAACAAAAATTACCCTCGAGTTGGTAAAACTAGTACATACACTGTTTTCATTCAGATCCTGTTAAGTAACAAATAACAAGATCATGTTTACCGAATGAATGATATTAAAGGAATTTTTTCAGACGACTTGCTGTAACAACAGGAAAATAAAAAACGAAGCAGGAAACACTGCCAGAGGTAACAAAAGTGTAAAAAGTACAAACTTGGCAAACAAAGAAAACACAGCCGTTGTCCAAGCCTTCTTAGATTTCTAAGAGATCAGAGGTGGGAAAGCTGGGCCTCCTTTCAACCACGTCTAACTGCGGCATTGACCATCACGCTTTCCGGGCCCTTAGTAAGAAAACTTTTCCACCGCTCTTATGATGACACTGGCATGTGTAAGCGCACGGGGCCGCCGCTAGTCTTTGCTGATTTGATTTGTTGATTTCATTTGTTGGAAACCTTCGCCATGGTGAGCCATAAAGCTGACAGACTCTAATCCAAAGTTTTATTTTCCTATAAATTTTCTGGTTGAAACTTTGTTTTGAAAGTTAGAGGGCATTTTATTTTTATATGCAGCACATCAAGTATAAATATAAATGTATATATCATACATAAATATTATAGAAGGTAATGTATCTTAACACTTTGGCCGTGATGTTTGTCATATTGGCACATGCTGAACGACAAGCCAAACCTGGCAAATTAGCAATCGCGGGGCCAACGTGTTAAAACGCAGATGTCTAACGCTATCTATCAAAGGAATTAAATAAGAAATCTATAGCTTTGAAACGGTCTCATTATATTTATGTATTTAATTAAGCGAATGAAGTTGTGTTTTAAAGAATCCAAGTTACACATTTTGTGCTCGCATCACTGGCTTGCAGTAGTTGCTAAAACATGAATAGAGCGATTTCAAAGTTCAAATACTCAATTTTGATTCTAAATGTCACCTGAAATCAAGCCATATTCTATCCATATGAGTATAAGTGAAAAAATGAAATGAGTAAATTCAAATATAAGGAAAACACATCGATTCCAACAATCTGTTCCCAACTGTATACTGTAATTAACAATTGCTGAAGGCTGCAGTTAGTTGCATTCAGCTGTTCAATTTATCTTTCAGGCTTTTGTTAAGAATCGAGCTAAGGGATGGAATTACACGACCACGTCATAGTTCGACAACTTGTTTAACTGCACATAGAGCTGCTATTGAAGGTAGATTACTCTACACTGCTACACTAATACTCATAGCTCGTAACAGGGAGACTGAACACACAAATTCATACACGTAAACTCTATAGTGTGCATAAGTACGATGTTTATCAAGCACAGAATGTAACTCGCACATACACTTTCAACGCAAGTTCTCACACCTGCAATGTCAATGAGCTTCCGTGTAGCAACTTAATTCCGTTACTCCAAATTTGTAACAGACTGTGTTCTTTAGTCGAATAATGTAAAATAGAAGCGTCGTTGAAAAACGATTAACAAGAAACACTTGATTAAGGTCATTTTACATTTATGTGTGTAAGGAACCAACACAAGGTGCAGCAAAATATATCTTTTTAGGAGCATTTCCTGATAATTCTACTTTCAATGGAGAAAAAGTTACATAAATTAGAATATGAATTGGATAAATTCGATGAAGCAATATTGTTTGTAGAATTTATAATTTTTTCTTAAAACTCTTAGCTACTTTTCAAAGAAGTCATATACAAATCATTTGAGGCATAATTGTTAATAAAAAGTAACTTTTACGAAATCAACTCTTGAATTCTTTATGGCTTGTTTTTAACGGCACACCATGTGGTTAATGACACACCATGTTGTTAAACTCTGGTTAGTCTTACACAAATATGGTATGATCAGTAACCAGCGAGTCGCGCTCACGGTTTCCATTTGACTCTCATGCACTGCAGGCCGTCGTAAGTATGTGAAGTAATGGTGCGTTTACGAACTAGCAGGCAATGAACGTATGGTTTCTGACACGGAGCAATAACTTCTAACGACTCATTTAGCTCAGCACACCACCGAGTGCATAACGCAAGCGCGAGAGTTGATCAGCCTCCAAGGCTTCAGAACAATAATTTGAAGGGCGCGGCCTCGTCTGAACACGAACAGAATTTGCGCACAACTGGGCCGTGACTTCTGTTACTATGTGACAATGCGTGTAAAAATTATCTGTAATTTGTCTGCGAAATTTTAATTTGTTCAAGTGATTGTGTCCGTTGGTTAATTAAAGTTAACACATTTCCAGATCGATAGGTTCACTAATTTAGTCAATATATTTTTGTTTACACACTAGGAAGCCAAGGAAAATCAAGCATGTAAATTCAGCGGTGAGTAAGTAGATATCATGCAGGAGGGTAATCAGTATTGTCATGAAAACAAATCAATCTTTTGAGTTGCAAACGACGATATGGCTCGTAAAAATTACATTTGTAGACGTATATACCTACGATATGAGATGAATGCACAGCCAAAGAGATCCTCAACTTTTTTCCTACATTGTATTTAAAAGATTAATCTAAAGAAATTTCCAATAAACTTCAGGCACATCATTGTAGCACAATGAATGCACGTTGTTATTCTGCAGCGGACGAAAGAACTTCTCAAACATGCAGGACTAGGCTCTACTTTTTCTCTTCAACTCTGTTTTATATTAGACTATATTTCAGTCAAATCACTGAAGAAATGAGCAGTTTTAATTTCATTTATCTAGATTCTTAAATCAATCATCTTTCATTTCACCACCATACTCGTCGGTAATCGACACCATGGTGATCATTATACTCGTCGAGCTCGAGGAATGCAAAAGTCTCCACCGTTAAGCATTTTAAAGCACCTTGCGTGAGTTCCATTATTAATGAAGTAATTATTATTAATTTTCGATGTTTCAATGTACATGAATGTCTGATTTGCATTCTGATTTGAGATATTTTTAAGAAAAAAAATTATCAGTAGTTGACGGTCAATAAGATGTTTACTGGGCCTTCGTAGAACTTTAAAAATGATGTTAACAATTTTGACAGTGTGAATATGATTTTGAAAATATGTAAAAACTGGAGAAATATGTCATGTAACTCTAAAAGTATATAAAGTTAATTTAAAAATTTTCAGTAGGTGGACTTTCACACTAGAACGGCTATTTTCGTATGAAGATATTGCAGTTCTGACTACAAAAGATCAGATTGTATTAAGCTGTGGAGAATGAGACGTTCAAGTTAATGAATAGGAAAATTTTATGAGATTTTCAACTTGTCATCACGCCAGATTGTTGCTAGTAATTTTTTCTCTTGAATGGTCAAGATATTCATTACTTTTGATGATGTTCTCTCCTAAACCCCTCCCCAACCTCATGTGCCTCCGCGAGCTGCTGGAAAACTAATCGGGTTAATGTCATCGAAAACCTCAAGTCTTTCATTGGAGCGAGAGTAACAGGGTTTTAAATAAATATTTTTACAAATCGAAAAGTGCCCTTTTGCGATCTCAAATTGGGGCAGCAAATTGCTAAATTTATTTTAAAATAAAGCGACTCCTTCGGTGACAATGTTCCGTAGGATGATGCTAAGATGTAAGTGGAAAACAACATCTAGATGAACAAAACTGCAAATGTCAACTTTAAACGATAGCAAAGTTTGATTTTCTCCTATATCAAGTTCCAGACTTCATTTATCATCGTAGATTTTTTTTGCTGTCGTTTAGAAATACTGCAATTAGTTATTATGAGAGTTAAATTTTCCATCAGATCATGAGAATGTTGTTCGTGATAAAGTTTTTTCTCCCTATGTTCGCTTCATAATGGTATCGGAATAGATGTTTGCGCAAGAATGATATAATGGTATCAATTCGTATACAGAAGCAAAATGCATCCCAACTCTAATAGAAATGATACAGTGAATGAAAATCTTTACAGAAGTGAGTTTTTCTTTTTCGAAATAGTAATTTCAACCAGAAAGGCGATCCAAATCAATGTCTCCAAAAAACTGGATTCGATGAATTGGATGCTGTTGTCACAGGAAATCTTACCGCTATTTGTAAGGAACTCACTAAGCAATATTCTGTAATGTAGTTCTCACGATATGCTACGCCAATTGAAACGGAGTGGAAAGGTTTCAGGGTTGAAAAATGTATCCCACAGGAACTGTCCCGGATATTTGCAAGTCTTTTGCTCGTTGTGAGTCATTGCCGTCTTGACAATCATGTAGCATTTTGAGTGGGCTTATTACTGGTAATGAGAAGATGATCGTTAAAAAATAACGACCACTTCTATTCGTGGATTAGTCAAGGAAACAGATCCGCTGAGCGACGGAGTGGAATTAATTGAATGAAAGGTCTTTGTAAGTGCATTATGGGACACACATATAATGAAAGGTTCTCTACTCATTGATAGACATCAGTTAAGCAATTGCTACTAACCTTAACTACAATAAACTTCACTGTGAGACGCGTTGGAGTCCAGAAGCGAGCTCCTTAATCAATGGAAAGGTTGTCATCCCCATCTCAATATTACTCGTCATCACAGAGCTTGATCACACGAAGACCCTTCAGGAGAGCTTAGACTATAAATGTTGCTAGGAGTACAGCCTGCATATTCTTCTGACCATTCTTTTGATCGTCAGTTGTTTAGCAGACTACTTAACTATTTGGATGGTTTTAGAATGAATGGTACGAAATTATTTTAAAAACGCGATATTTATGAACTTGTACACTTATGGGAAGAGGTACATAAAAGTTATGTAAACTGCGTATGTTACTAAATATTTGCAAAGTCACATGTGTTTTCATATTTACTGCAATCATAAAAATGGTCATTGCTTCTATTCTAGCATGACTCTTGAATTTTCTTGATCTCACACTTGAAGCTGATTGTGAGTCGTCAAGAGAAAATTGGGTTGAGTTATGGGCTAATTTAAATTATAAAAAATATCGTATACGTGTCTCATGTTCGTAATACAGACATTGCGGAAGTTTCTTTTAAAAAGCTCAAGGTCTGAGAGGCATAGAAGTAAGAGTGTTACTGCAGAAAAAGATACTGGCTCCTTCAGCATTAGCTGTTCAGGCTGTTAAAGTCAGGGAATTGTCAAGTTATGAGTCTGGACCGATAGGAATTCGTAAATAAGTTTCACTTGGAATTCAGTGCCATCGATAACTTGCAACCGTTCCCAAAAAATATCAATTTTTGTCTTTTGTTTGACAGAAGTCAGAAGGGTTCCTCGAATTTGTTACATAAACTAAAATGAATAAAAAGCCATAGCACTAGTCACATGAATGAAAACTGTGAATAATACCCATCTGGTATTCAGAATAATACATTGTTCTCTCTCCATAAAATATTTGGTAACATATTTTAGTGAATATTTTTGAATTATTCATCTAAAATCTTATCAGATGCTGGTGAGAGCTCTGTTTATTCTATTTAATTTTCTATTATGTATCAACAAACTCTCGTTAAGTCCTTTTCCTTTTAAACCCGTTAGTAGTGTGTAAAACACGCTACAAAATTTATATGTTGTTTCCGTGAGTGAAGTATTCTTGGAAATAAAAAGGTTAGAAAATTTCATGAACAAAAGAACAGGAAATAATGACCGGGAAATGCAGTCGAAATAATGGCTCGCCGCAGTGAGGAGCCGACAACTTCGAAGCCACTATAATTTCACAATTTTGCAGTCGGAAGCACATGGTGTTTCTGTCGCATTCAAGTGTTGTCGCTCGGCCTTCATCTCTGTTTTCATGTAAACATCGTGAAAAAGCCTCCGTAGTACAACCGATACACAATTCAGCAGTTTAAATCTAAAAATTTGAGAGATGTTAAGAATATATATTTAAGCATGCGTGAACACGATTTGGAATGAAAAATAATATCAAATTGGTAGTAGTGTACATACTTATGTGAAATTTTATGCTAGTGTGCAAAGTTGGACAAAATTGTTTAATAGTGCAAATATTAGTGGACAATTATATAGTAGTGTACAATTAAGAGCAACATATTAACATATTATTTTAAAATTTTCGATAGAATATAAATTTGGTCGTCAAGCCCTTGCAGAAATGTATGGTAGATTTATATGATAAATATATATGAATAGTAGTTTCCCCTGTAAAATAATACACAGTTAGATGTCGCTTGCTTGGTCCGTGTCTCTGTTACGTTCTTAAGAATTTGGATACGAGGAAATTCGGTAGGGTATACATGTATTGTATTGCGGATACCAACGACATATTCTTCAATGTGGAAACTCCGGGAAGCTCGCGTCCACAGGCAAATCAAACGAAAAACTTTAGTAAAAAACACGTGGATTTTCACGTGTGGGTCTACTTGTATATATATATTATATATATATATATATATATATATATATATATATATATATATATATATATATATATATATATATATATATATATATATGTATGTATGTGTGTTGTATGGTAGATACATAAATAATTCGAGGATTTGTACGAATGTAATTTTTTTACCCTATCATCAGTTTGTTTTCGAGAGCGAACTATTAAAAAAAATCGGTGATAATTCAATTTGTCCATCTGAAAATAGCCCATGATAACTATCTAATTTATACATTTATGTTCGGCGTTACGATAACTGCAAAATTACCGAAATCAGTTCTGTCAACATGCCACAAGAATTTTTAGGCAATGCACCAATTTTAGGCAATGCCTTCCCTTCGAAGTTTAAAGGACTTCGCTGGGTCACATGAAACTGACATACATCAGTAAACGCAATTTTTCTACTTGGTTGATATTTTTCACGAAAGTTCATTCTTATATTAACTAGAATAATTGCACGAACGCACGATTTCGAGCTACATCAAGAGTTTCGGCCTTGTCTAAACTCCGGACCACAAATTCAGAAACCGGTGTGATCAGCGTCTCCCGTTGAGGCGCGCGCTGACCGCCGTCAACAATACAACATTGAAACGACTATGTTCTCGCCAGTCACGCCCACACCCACAAAAACTGAATCTGTTTTATTACACCTGCGCAGTAAAGCTAGCTTTCCCTGTGATGTAGTATGAAATATTGAGATAATTTTGCATTGTCATAGCATTAGCGACTTAAAATAAACATTGACATATGAGTGCATACAAAGCTCGTGTAAGAGCACTTTACACTTAAATGTTAAGGTCAGAAAGAAAAAGTTGTGTCTGTTGGACCAGATATTAGAAAACGGCAACTCATCAACATAGGTGGTGAGTAATTTCTTCCTAAAACATACCACTTGGAGTAAGTTTACTACTAATGCCAATTTCAACCCAAAATTAACAAAATGACACAAGATTATATTACAAATTGGTAGGCGAAATAAAAACAAACTTTTAAGTGCTTTTATGAGGTAACGTAACGAAGAATAAATTTTATCAATTTGATGCGGAACATATGAAATTTCGATAAATAAATAAAGTATAGTGCTCCGTTTGAAGCACAGACGCTTGGCTGGTGCTGGAGAAAACATCTCTTCTACTCCGTCAGAACTGGCCGCTCCAACTCTTGATCTGCAGGCTCAGGAACTTTGTTCTTACGAACTCTATCACTATAAATTATCGCTTTTCATAAAGATATTAGATTTTTAGAATGATGTTTTAGAAAAACATCAGAATGATGTTCAGTTTATCAGAATGATGTTTTAGAAAAATTAAACTATCATATTTTTTAAAGGGTGTACGTTTTCAAGCGATTTTTTTTGCAGTTGAATATCTATGTAGTTTTGTTTATTTGGAAGTTTGTGAAACATAACTTTTGTACTAAAAGAAGCTTTGTAATTAGAAACATTGGACGGGAAGATATAACAAGTATCTACGAGTCTCTACAATTGAAATAACCAAGTGTCTCGTATAATGTGGTTTTGAAAAAGTGTTTACAGAAAATTAATGGCCCATTCTTGGCACAATCACATTAGGTGGTTTAAAAAATGCTAACTTGACCTAACCAAAAATATTCAAAGTTTCAGAGAATTCAATTGGCTCCCCTTCGCGCGACTGTTATTAATTATTGACCTTGGAGTGCTGAGCCCCATTGCAATAATTCGAACTCGAAAACAACAGGCAGAATAGGAAGGAATTACTGAACACTTCAAGAGCTTCCGTAATTTGTCACGAGGCTATCTCACTCAGTGACCTCGCTGGATTCGCTTTTGTTCGTTTCCAAACTTACCACAATTATTGGTAAAATCCTAAATTTGTAAGAGCTACTGATATACGAATTTACGTTTTGGGCCGCTTGTTTTTCAGTGACATACGAATCCTTCAAAGCATGATTTTACCATTTTGAATTTTTAAATAATTTCCAGTGTTTTCTTAATAACCTCAACACAGTATTGTTCTCCGCCCTATGAATTAACTCCATAATCCTATAGCTTACCTCAGATGATTAAAAACCAATTATTCCGAAAGAATCTCTGAATTCTAAATGAAGGGGAGCTCAAAATGTGTGGGGGCTCATTTGCCGGCCACATTACCGGATGCATTTGAGGAAACAGTGACTGAAGTTCATTTGTAAAAATTATTGCTCTCAAGTGAAGGAGACGAAATAATACATGGTCATCAACAGAAGAAGGCTTTAATTTAATTCATCTCAACTTTTGAGGGCTTACAAGCAAGCTCTGATTTAAATTTTCCTGGAACAAACTGAAAAGTGAAATATATCAGAGGCTAACAGTCACAAGCTTTATTGGATCTTTCCTCAAATGAAGTTATCTAGCGAAGTTTGAAATGCAATCACCTACATTGTCACAACTTGGAAATCTTCATTGAATAAAAACAATGTCTATCCTATACATATCTTTATCGTTTTGAGAACCAAATTATAGTTATTATTTTCATCGTATGAATTCGTTTATACATACTAGTTAATTCAATCGATAATCTCAATGTGAAATGACGGAGCACGAGTTTTTTTCTGCATCAAAAGCTGATGCTTGACGTATGTGTTCAAAAAGTTCCGTGCAAAGATAGAGTTTGTGAACAAACAACAGCAAAACATTTTCAGCTTGTTTTAATTGTACACTAATGATGAACACAGTAACCTGGTGGATCCGTTTTTACAGCTAATTGCATAAAGTTCTTTCCAAGGTAGTTAAGAATTGAACGACTGTAGAAGTAATCGTTTCAGGCTATTTTGCAATTCCTTGTGAGGTGCATAAATTGATTAGAAATGATGTGAAATTCAATTTTATTGGACTTATAATCATTACGATCATAACTATAAAGAATTTAGACGATACCTTCACCAATACCTTCAGTAATAATTGAAATACTATGTTATTCATACATCGCTTTACGATGGTTAAACGATGTTAATTGTGACTTAAGTTGTGAATTAAAGTCATCACTGAAGTTCTACGATGTTTTTTAGGATTCACAGTTACCTGCTATCAAGGGTCAAGCGTACCACGCTTGCACCGCTACGTGCACCGTTACGCGCTACGTGGACTGCTACGTTCACTACAATGTGCACCGCTACGTGCACCGTTACGTGCACTGTTACATGCACCGCTACGTTCACTACAGCGTGCACCGCTACGTGTACCGCTACGTGTGCTAGCACGGAAGAGGATTGACGATAAGATTAGCTAAAATTATGGTCCTGTTACTGTTTTGACTCTCATTCAGCGTAGATGAAGGTATTACGGAGTTTTTTTTTTACGTACTTCATAAAAAGCTGCTACAAAGCTAAACAGAAGAAAATTGTTAGATGAATTACCCTTGGACTCACAATTTGATGGACTTTATGAACTTCACGGACAGTTTGGTGGACTTCCTGGATTGTGGAAATCTTGCCCTAAATAAACTAAAGGGCATCACGCATCATTTTTGAATTCTTTTTCGATCAGTAACGAAAGCAAATTAGCTGTTAGCGTTTCTGAAATGTTGATTTGTAGGGGCCTAGACAGCCGTGTCTTCTGATTTTCTTCAATTCTTTCACAACAGTTGTTGTAAAAACTTGCACAAGTTTTTTTTGCGGAAAAATTCATTTCATGAAGAAGTTTTTTTTTATATGAAGTGTGACACGCTGGATCTGATATGTGAGCACTTTGACTAAAAATAGTTCCAATTTTGATCATGCGTAAAGTCGAAAAAACGCACCAATTATTTCACGTCATAATTCGGCCTTCACCATCTAGTCTCCAATCATGTATTACAAATGCCTGCAAAAGTTTAGGATGCATCTTGAAAAACATGACTTTCAATATTTAGAGTTAAACAGATCAGATATTTATATTTATAGAGTATTGGCTAATAAATTCAACGTAACTAAAACAAGTGTGATATTCTGAATACAAAAGAAGTGAAACAAAATATGTCTTTTCTCTTCCATTAAATATAACAACTTAAAATTGTGCATTTCATGATAGATCCTAAATCTTGTGGCTCATGACATATTTCTTCAGTTTTTGAGATGATTCGTAAATTACAAAGAAAGTTTTTCTAATCTACAAAGTTCTTGTACACGAAGTCGATAGTAAAGGCAGGAATGGCTTTTCTTACTCCAGTTCACTGATTATTGGTAACGGATACCAGCCAGGAACTACTTGTAACGCGGTGATACTAGGTAGGTACTATTTGTTACGCGGTGATACCAGCCAGGTACTACATGGAAGGCAGTGATACCAGCCAGGTACTATTTGTACCACAGTGCTACCAGGCAGGTATTACTTTTAACAGTGATACTAGGCAGGTTCTACTTTTAACAGTGATACTAGGCAGGTACTACTTGTACCACAGTGCTACTAGGCAGGTATTACTTTTAACAGTGATACTAGGCAGGTACTACTTGTACCACAGTGCTACTAGGCAGATATTACTTTTAACAGTGATACTAGGCTGGTTCTACTTTTAACAGTGATACTAGGCTGGTTCTACTTTTAACAGTGATACTAGGCAGGTACTACTTGTAACACGGTGGTAGCTGCACCAGGTGACCTAGAAGTCAAGTTAACTGTTAACGAACAGGTAATCGAGATGAAGCATTTATAAATGTGCAATGATTGCTAGGGCTGCTCAGGCCAAACACGTTTTTGAGATCAAAACCTCGAGCCTGGAATCAAAAAAACTAAGAAGCCTCTTCTTTTACAAGTAAAAACTCCTCTCATGCAACTATTACTCTCATGACAATGCGAGGAAAATGTAATAGTCAGTAGTTAGAGACTATATTGTCCAAAGATGAAAAATTGTAGGTATCAGTTAATTATTTTTAAATTAGAGAACTTTTGAATGCTTCGTATCTTTCACAGATATATGTACATACAGTGAAGGACCAACTTCGCATTCCTCAGGTGTCTGTGATCCAAAATAGTTTTTTCCATTTAGGCGCTGAGTTCCCTATATTTGTGTAAGATTTTAATATTTTCAGAGTTCACTTCATCCCGTGCCAGTTTTATACATCTCAGTAAATGAAGTTGAAAAAGAGAACATTTACGAACATTTAGTTGAGGCTGAAGCAGAAATTGAATTATTTGAAAATAAATCATAGAGGACTGACAATATTTTAATTATTCACGTAAATATCGTCAGGATGCTGGAACGTCTCGTTTAAAGAAATAGTTCAGTCATGAAAAAAGCAGTGACCGTGTGGCTTGACATTGAGACGAGGTGATGAGCTGTTGTGTGTTAGATCTTACAAGTGGGTGGTGGGTGCCGATGACGAGGTGAGGGCAACACTGGCAACTCCAACGCACTTGTGGAGGCACCACTGGGAGTTTTTCATGGGCACAAACTCGTATAGTGAAAGTGGATACATGGGTATAATCGCAATAATGCGAGTGGGTACATTTTAAAGTGCTTACCTAGGTTCGCACTACACAGCACACCTAGTAACAGTTGGCACATTCTTGGGAAAACAATAGGTGAAAGTTAGTACGTAAATGGCAGCACACCTATTGAAAATGAGTACCAGGGTAAGATTACATCTAGTAAATATGAATCTTTGTTTTTAAACAAAGCTTATGAAAGTGAGTGTATAGGTAATAGCACACACTGGAAAAGTAGGTATTTAGTCGTGGGAACACACAGATTGAAACAGAGTTTTGAAGTGGGAACTCACTGAATGAAAGTGGATGCTATATACAAGGGTGAGAACATTTCTATTGCACGTAGATACATAAGTGAAAGTATGTCTAGTGTATGGAGACACAAAAGTGGCGGCGTGTTCAGTGAGAGGGGTACAAGGATCTGTGCAAAGCTAAGTAAAGGCTCACCTGGAAGTAGGTGTTGTGGTAGAGGCGCTCTGTTGAGATCAGATGCATGGGAGAACCACATTTACTGAGAGGGTGCTTGGGTGCATGAGGGGACAGTAATGATCGTAGTTTCAAGCATTGTGATACACCTAACTGGATTGGGTGAATAGGTTGGGGTGTATTAATTGAGAGTGTATGTATGAGTGGGGCTTGCCTCATGCAGGTGAGTTCTGAGGCGGCGCCGCTGCTAGGGATGGGGGCTTGGGTGAGTATTTTTGAGTGTATTGAGGAAGAAAAGACATGTAACGCCCCGGGGACGAGGAAGTCATGAAGTGGGCCGCCCTATTTTAAACTAACAACTAATCTCCAGTTGAAGGTTATTCTCGGCATGCTTTTTGTATTTATAAGACGGCTTAAATTGTCGACTTCAGTTGAGTATCAAGCAACACTCTGTCAACATGGTAAGCTGGTAGATGAATATGCCCATATTAATTTGCAAAAAGCAATTTAAAATTCTTCAGTTAACAAATTTTCTTGGGTATGAAGCGAATTGGGAGAGATCTTATTCTACCAAAATATCAAGTTTGTTTGTATGCAACAGTCATTTAAAATACCAGTTAAGTATAGAAAAACATTCAGCCAACATAGAAAAGAATATTATTGCTCCATAGTTAAAACATTATTTCAAAGAATTCTAGTGTACCCACGACGAGTTACTTTTATACTCTGCTAGTTGACACTGATTAACCACGCTCTGTTCGCTCTTTCATCTCGGTAAAATATCTTTGCTTCGAGATTTGTTGAATTTTTGAGTGTCTAGTATTTATTGCTTATCTTTCTGTTTGATCTTATATACTGTCATTGCAAATTTTATATTATCCTCAACTGCAAACTTTGGGTTTAAAATACCGACAATGTTTAAATTTATGGGTGGTGGAATTAATTAATTAATTCCGTATCAATTTGTTTATGTATAGAAAAATAATCCTCCACGAGAATTTTTAAACACGCTTGCTCTGAAACTAACTAAAAGATAATAAAATAGAATAGAATTATGCAATAGAAACGAGCTGTTTGGCATATTCTTGATTGGCTCCTTTAAGTCTCGTGCCGTCTTAAGTAAAAGCATCAATTACACTCGTATACCCCATATCGCGTAAGCAAATTCGGTCACGTAGTAAACCAAGTTGTCTTTTGAACAATATTAATTATAACTTAGTTGTTGAATGTTATTACTGCATGTATCGACTTACTACAGAAGTAGGGAATCGTTGAAAGACGAACTACGTACTGTAAATCCTCCTACTTCTGTAGCCGATACATGCAATAATGACCTTCAACAACTGAGTTATAATTATGATTATTCACAGAAAAACTTGGTTTACTTTAATAAAAGCAACAACACATGATGCGTTTATATTATTTTGTGACACTGAATCGTTTTACTTACATTTTTCCTTCTTGTGTTCACAGCTGCGTCTGTCCCTCGCTTTCGCCCTCTTCTCCTTTATCGCCCTCGCGTTGGTCGATCCCGGCCTCGCAGGTGGAAAATTCGGAGGCGGTGGATTCGGTGGTGGAAAATTCGGAGGTGGTGGATTCGGCGGTGGATTCGGTGGTGGAAAATTCGGAGGTGGTGGATTCGGTGGTGGAAAATTCGGTGGTGGTGGAATCGGGTTTAAAAAAGGAGGATTTGGAGGTGGTG
>VCRD01002897.1:39872-62599 GCA_006783055.1 Trinorchestia longiramus | reverse complement strand
ATATATATATATATATATATACAAAGGACAAACGTTTTAATTTAGTATTTCCTTAATGATAACATTCCTAGTGAAAAACAAATCATCTACCAAATTTCCTTGAACATCAGTTTCTTTAGGTTACTAGTTAAATGTAATGATGTCAAGTCTAAGCTGTACCTAAAGAAAATATTTCGCTCATCACCTAAAATGCGCATAATACCTACCACGTCAGAATTTATATGTATCACCAATGATTACCTCTTAAGTCATCATTGAAAAAGCGAAGTTTCATTTGTTTCCCCATGTATATTTAACGTTCATTGCGTGATGTGAATGTTTACGTATACCCGTAGGTAATGCTGTTGCATAGAATACCTACCACTTAAGGATTTTATGATAAGGCAATTTTAAAAACCAATGCTGTTACATTTCTTATGTACCAACTTTATTGGAAATATACGTTTTTGTTTTTTGTTTGTTTTGTTTAATTGCTGTACCCGCGCACCGAACTCGGTATCCACGATACGGATTCGAGTATATAAGGCTATGGATCTCTCTAATTTTTTTTGAAAGTGACACGAAACATATAAATAAATATGTTAATACACGACGGTCATTCTTAGTATCAGATTATCCTTGTGGGCAGACAAATATATTCCTTGTGTCAGATCTAAGTTTAAAACTCTGGTGTCAAGTTTCAAAATGGTGGAGCAGCTTCCTGTGCAGTCAGACGAGACTTCAGCAAATGTGCGCTGCGTTCTGGTGCAAGCAATTATTGCTTTCGAGTCCTTCATCTTAATCCGACGGACTTTACAAATTGGTCTATGTAGGAGAGTGAAGCTTGTTCTTGTTCTCGACAGAATTTGGTTTCTCTGAAGCGCTTCTTGGCCAGACGTTGCTGCAGTATTATAATATGAAGCATGCATGTCATAAACGTTGAAATGGTATCAACATTTTTAGCCTTATTCCTACCGCTTGTTATTTTTTAAACTAATAAAATCCTTAACATATTTGTTAATTTTCTTTGCGGTAGAGCTATCATTTTTGAATTTTCCAAGATAGTGGTAATGGGTGAAGTCACTATTTTTCAAGAAGCTATAGAGGAAAACCTAATTCAGCAAAAAAATGAGAGACCCATCGACTGAACGAGAAAATCTTAGAGTTATAAACGGGTGGCTCATAAGTAAGGTACCTTTTATAAACTACTAGTGTACCCAGCCGTCAAAAATGACGGCAGAGATTTTGTGATAATACCTGGGCCATGAAAAATGATGGCAAATACTTTTGGAAAGATATTAAATAAAATTACGTATAAGAACGCAATGCATAATATTTAGTTTTATATATATTTACAAAGGACAAACGTTTTAATTGAGTATTTCTTTAATGACAACATTCTTAGTGAAAACTAAGACACTTAGTTTTCTACTGCTGCAATTGACTCTGTAATTTGTGTCATATTCAGGTACAATGTACCCGAATCATAAGGCAATACCCCGCCGAACTCGGTATCCACGATGCGGACTCGAGTATATAAGACTCTGGATCGCTCTAATTTTTTTGAAAGTGACACGAAACACATAAATAAATAAATAAAAATATATATATATATAAATTAATCTATACTATAATAAGAGCCGCGTCCGTCTGTCCATGCGTCACACTCTTCTAATCGATAGCTTTGATAGCAACAAGGATAAAGCTTAAGAAATACACGAAATCATTCTATTGCATTTTTTTCTGTGGCAATTCAATTCCCTTTCACTTGCATTATGGTATCCAGAATACACAATCGGTTTATTTTTACAAATAGAAACTTTTGTTGGACCTTTTTCTGATGAAATTAATCATGATGCTTTGATATTTTTAATAGATAATGCGAAAAGAAATGTTTTAAATTAGTTTTACCAGTAACCTGGCTACCATTTAGTATAAGGCCAAAGATTTTGGAAATCGGTTTCGTGTCACGCTCTTCAGAATAGATTAGCACTGGCGGTATTGATTTCAGTTCACTGGTAAATTAATACACTCATTAGCGCTGTACAAGTGCACTATAATAAGTCACTTTCAAAAAAATTAGAGAGATCCAGAGCCTTATATACTCGAGTCCGTATCGTGGATACCGAGTTTGGCGGTATATTGCGGTTCAAAAATACTGTATTCTAAGTGTTTATTACTGTCACAAGAAAAATAAGTTCCCTTTGAAATAAGCTCAAGTATGGAAATTCCACTCGAACGATAAAAAGACTGAACCGAGAGCGAAAGAGAGAGCGAGAGAAAGATTATCTCAAGAAAGATTTATAAATATTTGTTGCCATCATTTTTGTTGGCATGGGTATACTGCCGCGAAAAATTGACACCGAAATGCATGCTAGGATAATAACCGTGAGTGGACGCTCTCTTTTAATTGATTATGCGAAAAGAAATGTTTTAAATTAGTTTGACCAGCACCTTGGCTATCACTTAGTATAAGCCGAAAATTTTAGAAATTGATTTATTGTTTTCGTAATTGGGATTTTCTTAAAAAGTTTCAAAAAGATAACAGAGGACATTTCTGAATAAAATTGCGGCAAAAAAGGCCAACATGGATAGAAACGTGTCCAACCGTAAGAGAGAAGCAGCAAGACTTCGACAGCAAGAAAGACGTTGTTCGTCCGATAGAAAATTGATTCTCTTCCCAAGCCCAAAACTGATTCGTTTGGGAACAATTTATTAACAGTCTTTGCACAAGTAAATATATAAAAACACACGACGGTCATTCTTAGTATTAGATTAGAGGAAGCGTGCTTGTCATAAACGTTGAAATGGTATCAACATTTTTAGCCTCATTCTTACCACTTGATGTTATTTTTAAAACTAATAAAATCCTCAACATGTTCATTAATTTTCTTTGCGATAGAGTTATTATATTTAAATTTTAGAAGATAGCGGTAATGGGTGAATTCACTATTTATTCAGAAGTAAATAAAGAAAAACCTAATTCAGCAAAAAAATGTGAGACCCATCGACTGAACGAGAAAATCTTAGTTTTACAGGGTGGCCTATAAGTAAGGTACCTTTTCAAAACTATTATAGCTATAAAACTACAAATGGTTAATTCAGAATGAATGAGGAGATTTCAAAATTTTCTACCAGCGTATCAAGTCTACCGACAATCACTACATATTGCCCAAAAAATTCATACAATCCACCCCTCAAAATAAATCGCTGCGCAATGGAACAACAAGCAAAAATAGTAGAACTTTACTTTCGATGTAATTGTTCAGTTACTGCAGTTCAGAGGAATTACAGGAATATTGATAGTATTGAAAGAAGTTCTTCGAAGAAGTGCATAAAAAACTGGTATTGAAATTTAGAGAAACTGGGACAACGGCAGACAGACAACGTTGTGGCAGGCCACGGACCATACGAACTGGTGCTTCAATTCAGCTTGTTGAAACGAGTGTTGCTGATCGGCTCAAAACGTCAACTAAGAGACGTTCAATTTAACTGAGAATGTCACGTACCTCACTGCAACGTATTTTGGTAAAAGATCTAAAGTATATCCATTTAAAATTCAATTAACTCAAAAACTCCATCCTACAGACTACCAAAAGCGATTAGATTTTGCGAATAGATTTCTGCAGTTAGCAGAAAATGAAAACTTTGTAAAGAATTTAATAATGACTGATGAGGCACATTTTCACCTCAATGGTTTTGTTAATAAGCAAAATTGCAGATTCTGGGCTTCATAAAATCCAAAAGAAATCCATGGACGTCCACTTCACTCAGCTAAAGTAACAGTAAGGTCACGTCTTCAGGGATCATTGGACCATATTTTTTTGAAGTTGCTAATGGTGATGCAATTTGTGTTAATGGAAACCTGTATAGACAGATGATTCAAGAATATTTGATACCTGAAATTAGAGAAAATAACGCAGAGATTACCTTTTTCCAAGAAGATGGAGCTACAGCGCACATAGCGAAAGAAACAATGCAAATATTAGACGCAATTTTTTCAAACAGAATAATTTCTCGTTTTGGTGATATACCGTGGCTGCCTCGATTTCTAGATCTAAGTCCTCCTGATTTCTTTCTCTGGGGATACTTTAAGGAAAATTTTTACATTGAAATACCTGATAGCAATTGAAACTAAACATCATTCAAGAGATCAACAACATTTCACCAGAGACATTAAGGAAAGTAATGAACAGCACTGTTGAAAGAGCACGCCATTGTTTGACTAATAATGGAGGTCATTTAAAAGATACTAGTGCAATGCCTGTTAATAATTTGTTCCCAAACGAATCAGTTTTGGGCTTGGGAAGAGAATCAGTTTTCTATCCGACGAACAACGTCTTTCTTGCTTCGACAGCAAGAAAGACGTTGTTCGTGGCTGCCTCTTACGGTTGGACACGTTTCTATCTATGTTAGCCTTTTTGCCGGAATTTTATTCTGAAATGTCCTCTATTATCTTTTTGAAGCTTTTCAAGAAAATCACAATTACGAAAACAATAACTCAATTTTCAAAATTTTCGGCCTTATACTAAGTGGTAGCCAGGGTGCTGGTCAAACTAATTTAAAACATTTCTTTTTGCATTATCAAATAAAAGAGAACGTCCACTCACAGTTATTATCCTAGCATGCATTTCGGTGTGTCTCAATTTTTCGCAGCAGTGTACCCGTACCATCAAAAATGATGGCAACAAATATTTATAAATCTTTCTTGAGATAATCTTTCTCTCGCTCTCTTTTTCGCTCTCGATTCAGTCTTTTTTTTCGTTCGAGTGGAATTTCCAAGCTTAAGGTTATTTCAAAAGGAACTTATTTTTCTTGTGACAGTAATAAACACTTAGAATACAGTATTTTTGAACGGCAATATACCGCCAAACTCGGTATCCACGATACGGACTCGAGTATATAAGGCTCTGGATCTCTCTAATTTTTTTGAAAGTGACTTATTATAGTGCACTTGTACAGCGCTAATGAGTGTATTAATTTACCAGTGAACTGAAACCAAGACCGCTAGTGCTAATGTATTCTGAAGAGCGTGACACGAAACCGATTTCCAAAATCTTTGGCCTTATACTAATTGGTAGCCAGGTTACTGGTCAAACTAATTTAAAACATTTCTTCTCGCATTATCTATTAAACATATCAAAGCATCATGATGAATTTCAACAGAAAAAAGTCCGAAGAAAATTTCTATTTGTAAAAATAAACCGATTGTGTATTCTGGATACCATAATTCAAGTGAAAAGGAATTGAATTGCCAGAGAAAAAAATGCAATAGAATTATTTCTTGTATTTCTTAAGCTTTATCCTTGTTGCTATCAAAGCTATCGATTAGAAGAGTGTGACACACGGACAGACGGACGGACACAGCTTTTATTATAGTATAATAGATTGTATTCCATAGTTAAACGTATTTTATTGCTTCATTTACAAATCTATGTATTAATACGCTTACGACTATCGTACCTGTGCGTCACACCCTTCGGTATCTATTATACGGTTGGGGTCGGGTCACGTTACATTATGTTACTTTGGGTTGGGAATTTTATGAATGTTTTGGTTTTAGAATTTTTTTCTACTTTTTAATTTATTAAATGGTTTAAATTTTTTATATATTTGAAATTATTTTTTAATGTTTTCAATTTTGTAAATTTTCAAATGGTTTAATTTTTTGAATTATTCTAATTTTTTAAGTTTTTTGAATATTTTAGTTTTTTATATTTTTGGATTTTGTTTTAATTTTTTAAATTGCTTAAAAATTTTCCTTATTTTTCAGTTTTGAATTCTTTGAATTTTTTGAATTTTTTAAATTTTTGATATTTTGTCAGTTATTTGAATTCCTGAAATTTTTAAAAAATTTTGAATTGTTTGAAATTTTTGAATATTTATAGGTTTTAAAAAGTGCTGCTAGCGTATCAGTGATACGATACCGACAATACCTTACTTATGTGCGAACCTGTACTATGCGGTCCCATGAAATTGCAAATTTTTGAACGTTGCCCTTGCACTGAAAAGTTTGCCCACCCCTGATCTAAAACTATGGAGCAGAGAATAAGAGAACAAAGAGAAGCAGCAAGAGAGCGACGGAGAAGGAGCCGACAGCGCTTGCGAGGAGACGAAAGGCAAGCAACTCGTGATAGAAGCAGACTGCGAATGCAACAGCGAAGGATGAATATGAGTCAGGAGGAGCAAGAATTGCATCTTCAAATCATGAGAAATAGAGATCAAGAAAGTAGAAATGATATGAATGATGTGGAGAGACAGCAATTTCTAGAAAACAGGAGAAACAGATACCTAGAAAGACGAAATGATATGAATGAGGTGGAGAGACAGCAATTTCTAGAGAACATGAAAAACAGAGACCAAGAAAGACGAAATGTCTTTAATTTATTCACGACTTGTAAGATCATGCTACTGAACTAACCGCAGATTATTCGCGGGTCATTCTAGTTTATATTAAACTTTGAAATTTTTTCTTACTTTCTGAAATAACCAAATCTTTTTAGCATTCTTAGTTTTATAGCTATAATAATTTAAAACAGTACCTTACTTATGGGCCACCCTGTATCTAGCATGTGGTATACTGATGCAAAGGATGCTTTGTGCACATAAACAGAACTATTTTCAAGTATCCCAAAATGATGAAATACATCATAAAACAGTGAACAAGAACAGTAGAAAGTTATTTCTAACATAATGGATGTTTAGTTTCATTGGGGATGGACTTCATGACAACATGTAATTACCGAACAAGTCCTTCCAGACATTACATTATTGCAATTATGTCAAGATTGAGAGAATCCTAGTCTACATCTTATATGGAACCCTCTGGCAAAACCGAGAACAGTACGAAATGCACGTGTAATTCAGTGATGTTGAACATTGATTAAGATTCGCTGATTAAATCTTGTCACGAAGTCCCTCTGCAATGCACCTAAAAATGCGCTATGTTGGAAAAAATTCCCCCTATTCTAGCTCGCTGTTACTTGCTGTATTTAATCATTTTGGATTACCTGATAATACTACTGTTTCTGAGTACAAAACATCCTTTGCGTCAATATAATTGATAATTGATAAAACTTTGAGAATTCATCTTCCAATTAATACGTACTTCACTCTTTTACTCTATTCGTTTTTTTATTAATTTTTAGAAGTGTGAAGTGACTTTTGCTCCACCTGTTATAATAAACGGATTATATAGATATTTACTAGACCCTCAAATCAAAATGTTTCGTATCGGTGAACGACTTTTGGGAATTACACAAGCATTTGAGGATTTCTTCTCTAAAATTAAACTGATGACAAGTTCTGTCGTAAAACAATTCTATTAAACATGAATCTTAACGAAAGAAATACAGTGCTTTTCCGATGAAGCAAATAAAGCCTAAAGTTGGGCTGAGGCCGAGAGTTTCGAGTAAGTTCATCGTTCGTAAAGTGTTTTTCTGAGACCTGAACAAAGTGTCTTCTGGAACCAGAGATTGTGTCCCAAATAGTAATTGTTGGGTCTGGGGACTGCGTCCCAAGGGATGATTGTTGGGGTCGGGAGAGTGGGTTCCATGGTGGGATTGTTGGGGTCTGGAGAGTGGGTTCCATGGTGGGATTGTTGGGGTCTGGAGAGTGGGTTTCATGATGGGATTGTTGGGGTCTGGAGAGTGGGTTTCATGATGGGATTGTTGGGGTCTGGATAGCAAGAAGTAATTTTTATGTCTAGAGGGTGGGTAACAACTGATGAACATTGGATTTCTGATGAATGATGTGTCACATTCAACAAAAAGTAACCATCCAGAAGGCAAAGATGCCGTTGAAAAAGAGGAATGATTATCTGTCAGATTCATTCAAAACATGAAGTTTTTCTTAAAAAAAACTTATCCAATTGACCGCAAGGCGCACACCAGGCTTTGTACTCGTTGCACATGCCTGTGTGCTTGTGAAAATTTGTTCCTACACTTTTGGCTCGCCTTTCAAAGAAATACCGAGAAGTAGAATTCCCACGTTGGATCACCTGAAAACATTGTAATCCTGGTGAGTGTAAAGACGCCATGTATACCAACTGAGCTGCCAACTGCTGAGTACAGAGTTCAATCTTCTCTTTACCAACTGAGGGACTTATTTACATGACGACATACTCGTAACATGAGATGCCCAATAGAGTTTGTGTTTTTTTAAGTAAACATGGTTAGAAAACGCCACAAACTTCTTACAGCCCCTGATAGAAGAGAGAAGATCTTCCGTCGTTGGGTAATAGTGAGATCTCAAATGCAGGAGCATTAAAAAGCCGTTTCATTCTTTGCACTAGAAAGACTCTTCTTTTAAACTGCTTCCCTCGATCTAGGAATAAGTTCCCAGGTATTTTCTTAAGCCTTCTATTTAACGTTTAATTACGGCATTCAGTGAATGCGGGAATTGCATTCTTTTCGTTTTTTCCAAGAACTCTGGGCCTAAAACGAGATAGCGCACAACTGCTTGGTGTAAGACGGAGTATTTGCATGAGCAGCTTTAGTGGTAAGTGTCCATGGATTCTGAATAGGGACTTGTGTAACGGTCATACCAGGTAGTTGAAAAGAAAGCCGGTGGTGAGTCTCTGTAAATTTGATACCACAGTAAAATCCTATTGTTGTACTGTACTGCCCACTTGTTGTCACGATATTGGTTTATTTTGGTTTTACAACTTATACAACTTTGGTTATACATATACAACTTATTTTGATTTGATGGGGACCCTTGCTGTATAACAAAGGACTTAAAAATTGACTGTACCGAAACATAAACTGACTAATAAGTCGAAACAATGTTTCATAAAAACCTGGCTGAATGATCATAATTGTCTGCTGTTGCGGCATTAATTTCCTTAATTTTAAACAGAGTTGGGCAGCTGCGCCGCAACTAATTGCTGTACAACTGCCCAACACTAATTTGAAAAGCAGCTTACAGATATTTAGGATTTAGTAACTTGAACCTAACTCAGTTATTCAGGGCCTTTCAGTTTTGATAATAACTGATGGTTCCAGTTAGGTGCTCATCATCTTTTATTTGGTTATTTAGTGTTAAATAGTTATTTCTGGTTAAGCAGTTATTTCCTGATTAGTAGTTATTTTCCGTTAAAGTTATTTCCTGTTGAAGATATTTCCCGTTAAATAGATATTTCCTCGTAGAAATTATTTCGTGTTAAGTAGCTATTTTCCGTTGCGCTTATTTTCTATTATGTGATCACCTTTTACTAAGTGGTTATTGCTAGTTATACAGTCATTTATTATTGGGCAGTTATTTCTCGTTAAGAAGTTATTCCTCGTTAATTAAAAGTTGTTCTTTCGTAAAATAGGTATTCTTTGGGAAGTGGTATTTCCCATCAAGGAGAATTTCCCATTAAGAGACTATTTCTCGCTAAGTGGTCATACCCCGCTGATGAGAATAATTACTCAGTGTCACTGAGGAGGAATTCCCTTCTCAAGGCCTGGCCAATCAGCGACAAGAGTTTCTGGAAAAGTTGTAGCCTGTGAGGCGCCGTGGATGCGTGCCCCTAAGAAAGACATCAAAAACTTGCGAGATTGATCGCAATCGCGCACGACTGCATTCATCAATCCATGGTCATGTTTTCTAGGGCAACTTGAGACATATTATCAGGTTTTTATAGGGAATATTTTCTCGGTCACTTAGATGTGTCACAACGACGTGTCTTTGATGCACCGTTAGTCAGCGTGCCTGGCTTACGCTTCTTACTATTATATGTTGAGTCGGTCACTCTAGAAGCGCGGTGGAAAATTTAATGAAATGCGTGATTAATAATTCTGGAAGGGTGCACGTAGAAAAAAGACTAAATGAATGAAAGCTGGAGAGTTCCATTTTGACACATTTTGCATTCAATGACTGAATTTCGAAATGAAAAAGCAAAGACTAAGCCAGGGACATGAAAGAAAGCGTGTTCGTTGAAGTTGCAAATTGAGAGGGGCGTGCATAAGAGGGCATGAGAAAAAGGTATGAGAAAAAGTGAACAGTAACATCAAAGGAGATCGAAGCGCCAATGGAGTCGTTCTTATGGATGATCACAATCGGAAAATTAGGATGAGTATGTAAAAGCTGGATGAAAGCGGGGAAAATCCAGTGGAGGAAGCTGCGATGAAAGATAGGAAGCCATTGAAGCTTAATGGAAGGGCAACTAGTGTTTAAATTCAACTATTGCATTACTTGAAACGAGGTCAAACGAAGTGATAGTGGTAAGAATAATTAAGGGAGGGAAGGGTTATTAAGATGTTAATAAGAAGAGTTAAAAAAGTATTAGAGGCAAGATTTGTTCAACTGGGCGAAAGAAGATCATTCAGAGTGCTAGTACGAAAAAAAGTGAAGTGTTGGAGACAAGATTGGTTTAAATACACGGTGAGGCAATATAACTTCTTTTTTTAAAGGAAGTTCCTTTCAAAAATAGGAGGTTATTCTGCTGCATCTCGTGTATCAGTAGTTCTCAATCCTTCTCGGATTGTGTACCGAAATCCTAACATAACAGCGTAAACAACTGAGTATTCAGGCTGAAGTTTTGACAAAATTCGCAACTTTGATCATTTTGTTTAGGTATGAATTCAACTTCCGAGGGAGCACCTGAGTCCAAAGAGCAAATCTGAGTTTAAAACAAGCATAGACGGAGCTCCACTTGCCGTGTATTAGATCAAATTTTCCCAGTCCAGTTTATTTTGTTCATTGATCCAACTCCAGTTCCTCAAATTTGTCATTGAAAAGCTTGATATATATACATAATTTGTTATGGAAAAAGATAAAGTAAAATCAAACCACACTGTCACAGAAAATAGAGCCCTGAATAGAGTGCAATTTAGCTTCACTTCAATAGTCTGATTACAACAAAAACAAACGAATAGACCGCGCTTTGTATGTATTCAATATTTTATTGATATATTTTTCCTTTTTAAATTACGTGATGAGAGAACTTCAACCCAAAAATGGCTTACATTTATTCAGAACTTGTTTGACTTTTCACTCAAGCGATGAAACTGAACGACTTTGTACGAGAAAATGCATCCAAATGCCCTGTTAATCAAAGCTTTACGATCATGATCTATTTTTTCATGACAATTGACTCTTAATCTCGGAGCTGCACCCAGTTTTTGAGTTGCCTATGGATGCCGATATTAAAGTGAGATTTTTTCCCAAGTTAGTTCGCCCTTTGAGAATAAAATGAAGGAAATTATGAAGTAAAATGAGTGTAAACTTGCACTGGGACTGTAACATCAGCTCTCGTATTCTGTCATTCCAGACCCAATGATCTATGATCATAAAAACTGTTGTAAGCTCAAGTAGGAAATTATTCAGCATTCAAAGCCAGTTTAAGCATCGAAGTTGAACTTGATGAATGGACTAAAATTGAGGCTTGATGAACTTACTAAAATTAGGGCTTGATGACTAAACTAAAATTGAGGCCTGATGAATTAACTAAAATCAGGGCTTGATAACTTAAATAAAATTGAGGTTTGATGAATTAATTAAAATTAGGGCCTGATGAATTAACTGAAATTGTGGCTTGATGAATTCACAAAAAATGGTGTTTAGAAGACATAATACGATGATGGAAATTTCTAAATGATTGGATATTTCATAAACATTTGACAACACTAAACCGTGATGGAATTTTAGCATTTATTTATGATGAATCAAAATTTTCGAAAATTTTCAGTCTGTTGTTAAATTTTATTGGCTTCATCGTCACATGATTTTTTTTGTGTATCAATTTTTATTAATTCTCATGTTTGAGGTGAGATCATGGCTCCTGTGTGTGAAGAAAAAACTATTTTAATACCAAGTTATCTAACCCTCATTTTAATCTGCGCTGGTTGCCAGAATTATTAAAAACCCTTTTATGCCAGATTGCATTGCTAAGTTTTGTTAGAAAATACTCACAAAAAACTATTCAGTCAGTTGCATTATTATTATTATTTTTATTATTATTATTATTATAAGTAGTAGTAGTAGTGGTGGTAGTAGTAGTAATAATAATAGCAGTAGTAGTAGTAGTAGTAGTAGTAGTAGTAGTAGTAGTAGTAGTAGTAGTAGTAGTAGTAGTAGTAGTAGTAGTAGTAGTAGTTAGCAGTATTATATTCCTGGTTTAATTCACTCTATAAATGTGTGTAAACATTTGGCACATCTGCGAGCGCAAAATTGTTGCCTGATTTTGCTTGTCTCTGATATTAAGGCTTCAGTGTGACTAACTCTACATGCCTACAGTGCTAATTAAAATAAGCTGGGTCGATGCAATAAAACTGATAATTATTCAGCCACTTTAGCCGAAATGATGCAGGTGTGATGTTTAATTGTTTGATGCTACTGTCACTATCCACTAATTTGCTCACTGACCTCTAATTCACCACTAATTTCTGTCTAATTCCCCAATAATTCAATAACTTACGTCTAATTCACCGCTAATTTCTGTCTAATTTACCACTAATTTTTGTCCAATTTACCATTAATTTCTGTTTGATTTACCCCTAATGTCTGGCAGAAGAGTAGGCTAAAGACGGAAGCTAATTTGGTGAGAGTAACCAGTACATTTGCAGTGATTCTACTCAACCTTAACTTTGGCCATTTGCCATAAAGTGGCCGTTGCCCTTCACAATGGTCATTGCCCTTCACAGCGACCATAGCCATAACAATGGTCATTGCCTTTCACAGTGGCCATTGCCATAACAATGGCCATTACCATAACAATGGCTATTTCATTCATAGTGACTATTTTCTACAATGTGGCCTATGCCCTTAATCTGGCTGTTTCCCTTAATACGAGCATTGCTCTGAAGTAACCATTTCTTCAGAGTGTCTTTTTCCTTCAAGTGGATACTTTCTTGAAGTGGCCATTTTTGCGAGTGCCTATTACCTTAAGAGTGGCCATTTCCCGAAAAGTAACCATTTCCCTTCACCACAACGAGTGTAGTTCACCAGAGTGCCTCCTCCAACAAATGCACCGCCACTCACGTAACTCCTCCAACAAATGCACCGCCACTCACGCAATTCCTCCAACAAATTCACCGCCACTCACGCAACTCCTCCAACAAATGCAATGCCACTCACGCAACTCCTGCAGCAGTTGCCCCGCCACTCACGCAACTCTTCCAGCAGTTGCACCGTCACTCACGTAACTCCTCCAGCAGTTGCACCGCCACTCACGCAACTCCTCCAGCAGTTGCACCGCAACTCACGCAACTCCTCCAGCAGTTGCACCGCCACTCATTCACCTACTGTATCAGTTGCAATACCACTAACATATCTGTAGCACCTGCAACACCACTCACGCACCTTGTGCATCAGCTGCACCACCACTCACGCACCTTGTGTATCAGCTGCACCACCACTCACGCACCTTGTGCATCAGCTGCACCACCACTCACGCACCTTGTGCATCAGCTACATTGCCTCTCATGTACTGCAGCAGTTGCGCTGCCACTCACACACCTGGTACATCAGTTGCCCCGCCACTCACACATCTCCTACATCGCCACTCACGCAACTCTTACATCAGTTGCACCGCCACTCACCAGATCTCGGACGACGTGTCGACAACAGTTCTTGGCAACCACTCTTCCGACACTCCTCGATATGTGGGCTGACTTTACGCAACTAAGAATTGCAAATAAATGATATTTTACTTTGTTCTTAAGAGAAAGCTAATGAAAGTTGACTTTACGCGGGGCTGCGTTGTGGATAATACATATACATCTTGTTTTAATCGATTTTATTTATTAATATTCACAAACGTATTGCGCTGTTCCAATGAGTGTATGAATAAAATTGAGTTTGCATATCATAATCTGAATGTTCTAAGTAAATTATAGACCTGAATGCTCTACTATCTTAAATGAAGTGCAAATTATAGACCTGAATGCTTCACTATCTGAAACGAAGTGCAAATTATTGACCTGAATGCTCTATTATCCTAAACGAAGTGCAAATTATAGACCTGAATGCTCTATTATCCTAAACGAAGTGCAAATTATAGACCTGAATGCTCTATTATCCTAAACGAAGTGCAAATTATAGACCTGAATGCTCCACTATCTTAAACGAAGTGCAAATTATAGACCTGAATGCTCTATTATCCTAAACGAAGTGCAAATTATAGACCTGAATGCTCCACTATCTTAAACGAAGTGCAAATTATAGACCTGAATGCTCTATTATCCTAAACGAAGTGCAAATTATAGACCTGAATGCTCTATTATCCTAAACGAAGTGCAAATTATAGACCTGAATGCTCTATTATCCTAAACGAAGTGCAAATTATAGACCTGGACGTTCTATTATCCTAAATGAAATGCAAATTTTCTGTGCGTAAGGAAAGATTTGCTTTGATTTTAATGTCAAGGGATAATCAGAAGTTCAAAGCTGTAGGTTAATTCTACCCACTGCTACTGCAACAACATAGAGATAAACTGCACCCACATTAGCTAGTCGGCATTTAGTGACTCATATCAATGTTAGCTGCAATGACTCTACTTTTGTGTTTATTCTGATGTGTTTTGATGGGGTCGCCGTTTAATATATGATTGATTATGACTGAACGCTGATGAAGGCATCATTTTTGTATGTTTGTGATCTGTGTGACATTAAGGGAAAACTTCTCCCGATTTCATGAAAACATTCCATCAGGGTAGCATCATGATTTCAATATCTAACGCAAAGTTTTTACTAGATTCCTATTTTTAGTACCATTTTTGAAATGAAATAAGGTACAAATTTTAATTATTTTTAAAACCTATTTTTCATCTAAAACTTGAAGTGAATGTGTAGTGCACGTTTTCGTCTTTTGAGTCTTAAGTTTTCTTCAAATTAAGTTCTGATTAGAAAACTTTTACTATTGCCAAACCTCGTAGTTTCTAAGACACACATAGGGCCGTGTTTTCCAATTCCTAGTTTTCCCAGCAATTCCCATTTATTTACTCAGTTTTACTAGCAATTTTCATTTATTTTCCCAGTTTTCCTGGCAATTTTCATGTATTTTTCCAGTTTTCCCAGCAATTTTCATTTAACTGTCCAGTATTCAGAACAATTTTCATTTATATGCCCAGTTTTCAATCTTTATTTCTTTGTGCAGTTTTCCCAACAATTTTCATTTATTTGTCCAGTTTTTCCAGCAGTTCTCATAATTGACTTGCATACTAGAGGATTTAGTGAAAAGCCAGCAAATCAAATTAAAACAGTAGTACAGTAATATTGAAAATATGAAGAAGCATATAAATGATAGTAAGGATAAAATTGTTCGTAGTAATAAAAATATCAGTTTTTCCTGACCATAAATCTATAATAAATGGGAAGCACGACAAGGCAGCACCTACAAACTTATTCATGTAAGCCCACATATATGGATTACCATGCATTTACATGTAAACCTTCATTTAAATGCGTGATAATTATCATGCATTGGAACCTTCATTTATGGATTATTATGCATTTGAATACTCATTTTTGGATTATGATGCATTTAAATTTTCATTTACGCATTATTATACATTGATCTTCATTTATGGTATATTATGCATTTCAATTCTCATTTTTGGATTTAGGTCTCCAAATCCCAGCGGTGGCGGCACTCCCAAGTTTTTCAAGTGAGACAACATAAAATCGATATATTGGACTGGTTGATACTTAATGTTCTTCATCTGCCCAAGTGAATTGTGTCCATTAACACAATTTCGATTTAAAATGAGTAGTTCACGGAGGCTAATTTGCTGGGGGTTAATTTTATGCAAGGTTTTGTTCAAAAGCTGGACGGCCTCCACGAGTGAAACATTTTTGAGAAATTAATTTGAAGATCATAGTCATAGTCATGATGTACGCGAATATCATAGTCATAATGTCAGTTTGAAGACCATAATCATAGTCATGACGTCAGGCGAATATCATAGTCATAATGTCAGTTTGAAGACCATAGTCATAGTCATGATGTCAGGCGAATATCATGGTCATAATGTCAATTTGAAGACCATAGTCATGATGCCGTTACAGTTTAATTTACTGAGGATATAGGAACTAGAAGAGTATATCTAATTCTGTTAGTTAATTGTGTTGGTTAACGTTTTCAGTCAACTAAGTTGGTTCACTATTTTAGTTAACTGTGTTATTTAACTATGTCAGTTATCTATGTTAGTTAACTGTGTTAGTTAACCATATTAATTAACTATGGTAATTACCTATGTAACGTAGGTTGAGGCAAAATGTACTAGGCGTCTTTAATCCCTAACGCAGTCATTAGTGACTCGAAATAATGTTTTTTATAGTGAAGTAATTCAGGTAGATTTGCACGAAGTGGGCTGTAAAGACTAAAAACTGTAATGACTGAGAAGATTGTGAAGAATATTAAGGCTGAGAAGATTGTAAAGACTGTCAAGGCTGAGAAGAATGTGAAAACTGTCAAAGCTGAAAAGATTGTAAAGACTGTTAAGGCTGTGAAGATTGTATAGACTGTCAAGGCTGAGAAGACTGTCAAGGCTGAGAAGACTGTGATGGCTGAGAAGACTGTGATGGCAGTGATGGCTGTGAAGATTGTAAAGGCTGTCAATGCTGAGAAGATTGTAACGACAGTGATGGCTGTGAAGACTGTAAAGACTGATGGCTGTGAAGACTGTAAAGACTGTGATGGCTGTGAAGACTGTAAAGACAGTGAAGACTATGACAACTGTAAAATGTGTATTAGTTTTTACGCTCTGTAATTCGTGTGCAGTCCGGAAGCTTCAAAATTAATGCGTGAATAATTAACTACCCTGGCATAGCTAACATTCGTGCAACCACATTACACAAATCATTTCAACATGTTTTAAGGATTTTTTTACCTCGCCTATTTTTCTGGAACGTAAACTCTTTCAAATATTTTACTTCTAAAAAGAATATAATCAAAATTAAATTCTCTTTATGGCGTACCCAAACAAATTTATAAAGACTAAAACTGTTAAAAACCATCACGCTTGTGTTTTTCTACGATCATACACAAAGGCTGTGTTGTGTTGCATCCCTGTTTACTAGTTTAATTTTACAAAGCTCCTGTTGATTCAAACAAACAACCTCCAAACGAAAGACAAAATTGAGGTATTGTTTTCTATAGAAATGCTCTAATTGACAAACAAGTTGCATCTGCACATTCTAATTTCTTAGTGTAAATCAATACACATATTTGCTGTTCTATTTACACACGCATTTGAGTTGTGGTGAGTTATCTAATCACTGTAGTGCATCGTGCTATATTAAACTATTGATTTAATTGCTTTCTATTCTTCTAAACTGCACAGCAAACTTCGTTCCCCTAACACAAAGGAATCCAATTTTGGGTATTGTCATGGCTTTCATAATAGCTTCATTCATTCAGTTTTTAGCACTATCGCACTGATGAATATTTTTTCGAGGTAACGCACCATTAGAGTCTGGATTTCTTTATTGATTTGACGGTATTATGAGCCATAAGCTTTACAGTTGACAAAAATTTCCCTTTAGTGTGACAGTCATACCCACACACGAGAAAAAAGAAATCATGCACCGTTTTTTTGTTCTGTAAGTATCGGGACCGTCGATGTCTGCTTGGAAATGATGCTCCGTTAGTAGGTACTTCGAGTACCAGTGTCTTCGATAGCCGCAATAAAAATACTAGACCGTGTTTCCTTTCTTCTCACTTTCCGATAGTTTCATCCATCCTCTACCTCTGTTTACATGGTGTTACCAGGAGAAATAGAAATGTTGAATTTTGAGCAGAAACGTAGTGAAGAGGAAAGGAGGAAAAATGTAAAGAGACATAAGTGAGGAGGAAGGCTCTTTTAGAGCGTCTAATGAACATAAGCTGAAGAAATGTTTGAAGTATTTTGAGATGATAATTCCTCTGTTAACTTTCAATACAGTTACATCAACTCATGTGCGGCACTAAGTCGGGCATGCCTTAGCAACTAATCGTAGACTTTGAATGTAGTATACAAATATCTAAGACAGTAGAATTTGTGTAGAATAAATATAGATTATATTAAAATAATAGAATCTTGAATAACGGTAACTCTCCCTATTCTTAGATCATCATTTGAAATTCTCTCTTTTTCAGGTTGCAGAGATCGAAAACAAAGGAAAAACTCAACCTATATTCTGACCTGGGGCTTCACTGACAAGTTTTCGAGGCCCCCAAATAAACACAACTTAGAAGGAGAATAGTTCTGTTGTAACATTTTCAAGCAAATATTTACAACAAAAATTGCAACTGAAACGCAGTTTGAATTCACCAACGCCCTGCTCCAATTTCACTTACATAATCATGAAATACCGTAAATGATTTCATGATGGATGTCAATCGCAAGTGAAGCAACAAAAGAGTTTTGTCTATTTAATTTTTTATTTGTTTGTGATGAGCTGTTGAGTCACTAAAACATGCGTTACGACTTTACTGACTCATTAGCAGGTTTAACATTCATAACATTCATTCTTGCATGGGAATAGAGCACATGAATAGCGTAAGTGATAACAAAATTATTACTAACATTAAGGAAAATTCCCCACATCAATTGCCTTGAATTGCTTCTAATTCAATAAAGAGTTCATATTTAGATAAGATCAATAACGTTGTATCAGCAAGCTGAAATTATTTTTAACATATGATAATGTTCCAAAAAACCTTCAAGTCATTGTCATTCAAAAAGGAATTTGAGCACTGAGTACAACTTATGGAATACAAGCTTCAGATGAGATACACAGAACCTAACCAATGCTTTTTTTGATCACCAAAAAATCTTAGGATAGTAAAAATATCTATAGTCTTGTCACTCGAAGATCTTGTAGTATTCATTGACGGAATAAAATATCTCATTCATGCATTTGAACGCAAGGAGCCACAAGTTTATTACATTAATTCTAAGTTCAATTAGTATCTTATTTTCATCAAATAGTCCATCTATCGAAATTCGTAATTCTTATATTAATATAAAATATTGTAAGGATTATTTTGAAGCGAAAGATTGTCGTACAATACTTGTAACACAGGATGCAGCACCATAACTTCTTTTTTTTGAAAGGCACTTGCTTTGAAAAAAAGAAGTTATGTTGCCGCACCCTGTATATTGTGAAGACTGTTTCGCAGCTCGAGGTTCAGGTAGAATGGCTGTAAATTACAAGTCGAGACTCAACAGTCACAATGCAAGTTGAAGTTGGTAAGCGCTTCTGAACGTGAAAGTTTCGAGTTGTATCAAAGTTGTCAAGTTACTAAGTTGATTTTTGCAGATCGTGTAGCGAAGGAAACTTCACAGACGAGGACGATCTTGAAGCATACTGAGTTTCCCCACGGTGGATTTTAGTATTTTACATTCGAGAATGTTGTGGTGTAGATTGATGAATTTATTGTTTTGTTTGTATTGAAGAAGGGGAGGCAAAATAAGACGACGCACATCATATCTCATTTACTTGTGACATGCGGCCCAACACAGAACACATGAATTCCAACATAGTACACAGAACACATGAATTCCAACATAGTACACAGAACGTATGAAGCCCAAAGCACCACACAGAACGCATGAAGCCCAAGACTACACGCAAAACACATGAAGCCAAATGCATCATACAGAACACATGAATCCCAACACTACACACAAAACACATGAAGCCAAATGCATCACACAGAACACATGAATCCCAACACTGCACGCAAAACACATTAAGCCAAATGCATTACACAGAACGCATGAAGCCCAACACAGAACACAAAACACACGAAGCCCACCGCACCACTCAGAATACAAGAAGTATTGAATGGCACATTACATGCATAACTGTGCTGGTGAGTGCCTCAGTTACGGCGTATCATCATATTTTTCACACGACTCATGTGTATCACATACGTATGTAGCGTTCGGTTTTCCGCACACAATTTTTTTCAATTTTTCCAATACTGAACCATAAATAGCAATACCTTAAAAAACATCATAATCTGTTCTTTTAAAATCCTTGTACCGTGAGGCTAGGCATATTAAGAGGTTACTCGCTTGTATTCTACAGAAAAAGAATGCATACATGCATGAAAAATGACTTGAAGTTTCCGTAGAGTTTTGACAGTGAGTAAAAAGCTTTATCATTGACTGATACGAAGACATGTTGTAGGTAGGTCACCGGTGAAAAAAATGCAGGCTTGTGATGTTGAGGATTCTGGTATTCATGTACTGGTTGAAATGATTGTTCTAACATCATAGATTCACTGCCAATTGATTAATGATTTTTTTTAAATTCATAATTCCATTTGAAATTGAGCTGAGAAAGGTTAAAGATATTTCTTTTGCTCTCTAGATCGTTAGAATACAATATCAGTTTTCTATTTCCCTAGATAGTACTTCTATTTTCCCTCTAATTATGCTTTTGAAAACAAGCACATTAAGAGCGATGAAGCTCAGTTTCTAACGACGACACTCGCCGTTTAAAAACTTAAAGAATAAAATAATAGCACATATATGTGCGACGATCTTTCTTTTTTGTATTGTTCAAGAAATTAAGCGAAGCATACGTTGTGGCTCTTTTATAAAACATCCTTCAACTGTCATTTTAACTGTGGTCTTCTGACGCTCCTTTTCTCTTTTTTCTTCCTCCCCTTTCCATTTACCACTCATGCCTCCTGTTAATTTTGGTCTTTCAATTAACAATTTTTCATCCAGGGCTAGAGAGACCAATCACGAAGGCGACGAAAAATCGTTCATGTTTAAAATTGACTTGATTGTTTCCTCTTTTTCTATCAGTTTTCCTTATCTCGTCTCGTAAACCGTGTGTTTCAGGCTGATGTGTAAGCCAACTAGCGATGACACTCTGTTGTCCATGGAATACAGGGCGATCAACTCAACTGTAGACAGTATTTAAAAGTGAATAAAGAACCCTTACAAGTGAAAAACTGGTACTTCCGTTGTATTCTCAAATAGCTATGTATACGGACTAATAGATCAATTACTTTTACAGAATATAATCCTAAACTTTATCTCACAATGAGCACAATCAATGCTACTATTCAAGAATTGTTCCAGGTAGTAAGGACCTTTGGTGAAATATGCAAACTGGTATGGGTCGTGTCAGCAGGTGTGGAGTTCACAAGGTTTTGAAACGCTTGAAAGAGACAGGTTCAGCGCTTTCAAAAGTAAGGAGTACTCCAAGTGACAAAGTGAGAACACCAAAACAAATAAACAAACAGGGGAAAAATCAGAAGAAATCCCAAGAGAAACGTAAGAAAACTCGTTTCAGCAGCTGGTGTAAGATATGGAACGATGCAGAATGTGCTAAAGAATGATCTGAGCCCATCACCCTTCAAGAAAGACAAAGTTCAGTTAGTCACAATGTGCAAAAACCAAAAGATTGGAGCGAGCAAAGCTTCTTATGGAAAAGCTTGGAGATGGCACGCAGCTTCCAGTCTTGTGGGCTGATGAAAAGTTATTCATTGTTCAAGCAGTGCATAATTATCAGCATGATCGGATTTATGCAGTGAATAAAGAAAACATTCCATTGAGTGAAATGTTAATGTTGAACCAGCTTTTGTGATGGTTTGGGCAGGAGTGACTTCAAATGCTCAAAAAAACTCCTATGTTTTTTATTGAAGAGGGAGGGGGTAAAAGGTAATCAACATGTACATATATCTAAAGATGTTGGAGGAGAAATTGGTTTCCTATATCAATGTCACATTTATAGAAGACGGAATTACCCAATTCTACAACTATTCCTTCTGTTTAATTGTTGAACATTCGTTTAGTTAAATTTTAGCCAAGTGCTGTACTAACAGTATATTTTCATACCTTTGTTTTTACTCCTGACTAAATTTGACATCAAACACACAAGTTTCTCCTTGCCATCCGTTTCCTTTCAGGACCAAAACTTAACTATAACTCCATATCAGATTCATGTGTCAAAATAGAGCTTTTATGCTTTATCGAATTTAGGAATCTTATTTATTCATGAAAATCCATCAATACTACACTGTTATCATTTTTTACTCAGAGTCAAAAAAATTCACCTCAGAGAAATATGAATAAACTTCTCATGATAAATTATTTTTGTTTACCCCAGATCAGTCAAAATTTTTACTCCAGATAATTCGAAATAAATAACAGAGATGAATTTCAATTTCTTACCCCAGATAATTCATAATAAAGTTTCACGGATGAATTTAAAAATTTTACCCCAAATCAATCGAAACTATTACCACAGATAACCTGAAAATTTTACCCCAGATAATTGGAAATTTTGACGTGAGGACATGTGTCATCCGCAATCCCAGGTGCTGTTCATCAGGATTGCACCACCTTTGAATAATTGACTCATTTGGCCATCAATTAAAAGACATCAAGATTCAAATGAGCGCACGTATTGTTTTTTCAGGCCTGTGTTTGGGAACGCTGCTGATCTGCCAGGAATTGGACAGATGTGTGCTTTGAAAATGTGGTCGATTATGTGATGGTGGATGTGATCAGAAATAATGTGGTCGATTATGTGATAGTAGATGTGATCAGAAATAATGTGATCGATTATGTGATAGTGGATGTGATCAGAAATAATGTGGTCGATTATGTGATAGTGGATGTGATCAGAAATAATGTGGTCGATTATGTGATAGTGGATGTGATCAGAAATAATGTGATCGATTATGTGATAGTGGATGTGATCAGAAATAATGTGGTCGATTATGTGATAGTGGATGTGATCAGAAATAATGTGGTCGATTATGTGATAGTGGATGTGATCAGAAATATGGTCCACAATGTTGTCAAGATATG
>VCRD01002897.1:22052-39379 GCA_006783055.1 Trinorchestia longiramus | reverse complement strand
TCTCTCGCAGCAAAAACATTACTGAATTCTTGGACTGCTTTTTCGGAGACATAATTAGTCCCACGCTATCATTTGTGAATGAAATTAAAAATGTATCCCTAACAAATATTTATTCACTTTTTGGTCACCTAGAGTTAGTTTATCTCGATTCGTTAATTATCATAGAAAACTTGACGACAATGGCCTCAACAATGTTACCCTGGAAGGGCTCTTCGAAAGAGACGGTAACGTAAAAACCAGAAATAACGGTCAAAAACTATTACTGAGAAAATTCAAGACATCTCAAGCTATGAACTTTTTTCCCGTTAAAATTGCTGCAACTTGGAACCAGCTGCCAGAAAACATAGTTTCTGCTGGCACTGTGAACACATTCAAAAATCGTCTCGATAAATTTTGGATTACGAATCCCCCCAGTACTACATCCTACTAACTACGTCCCTAACTCCTTAAGGTTAATGTATGATTGAGATAAATGCTCGTGACATAAACGCCTGTGCGTAAGTGATATGTGTGCACACGACTAAATTGACTTACGTGGTTAAGGTGTGCGTGCATGACTGATGGATTTACTTTTAGACGGCATGGGACTTCGGTATTGAACCAAGAATGGGCCAAACGGCTCGTTCGTATTGCCTTATTCTATTCTATTCTATTCTAAAAACAAGGGTAATTACGTGATATGGGGTGTACGTGCGTGATTGATGCCTTTACTTTAAATGGCATGGGACTTGGGTGGCAACCCAAGAATGGGCTCAACCGCTCGTTTCTATTGCTGCATTCTATTCTATTCTATATATTAATTTCTACAGGCTGTAAGTGATGCATCTATTGCAGCTCTCGTTACTTCCACAGAATAAAAACAATTTGCGGGATACTGAATAGAATTGAAAAGATTTCTACCCCTGAAATTCTACAAGTACATTCCAGTAAACAAAATTTGGGAAAGAAAATATAGAAGTCACCATAGAAATAAAACCTAGGATTTGAGTATTTAAATGTAAGTTTTGAAAAAGATCTACACAGATGTAAGCATTGAAGTAAAAACGTCACATGTGACTTGTGTGGAAATTGCTATAAGAAACATAAAGCATGATGTATTGTACATAACCGTGAAACAAAAATTTAAAGGGTTTTCATAAAAGATTATTCGAAAAACTTACGCGATTGTTTTAAAGAGGGCTCTCGAAACGAATAAATCTAAAAATACACAAGTTTCGTTTGATGATATTAGTCATAATTTTATTTTTCATGCTTATAACCCACTTAATCTATATCAACTATGAAGATGCGAACGATTTAAGAATTAAGTTTTTGTGACTTGAATAGATCGGTTTTTAAGTAATATTTAGGGAATAAAGTTTTGTTACTTGAATTGACAAAAAATCCTTGCCTGATCCTTCACATTGTGCTTTACGTAATTCTTAAAAATAATTTAAATATAAGCCGGAGCACTAAGACGAGTTCATTATTTGTTAAGGAAAAACTTCACAAGCCTTCACTATCTAATTGATGTTGATATTCAGTAAGATTTTAGTAGGAGACCCTTTGATGTAAACGCTTGATATCCAAACAATAGATTGTTTTCAGCTCTTTGATAGTAAAAATAGTTGATCATTTATGACTGAAGGAAGCAGTTTTCGTGACATCGTTGAAGAATCGACTATAATGAGGTAAAAAATAGAGCTATTTGATCGGCTTCTTGGCAATCTCACAAACAAGTTTGAAAATAAGATTCAGCGTTAAAAGGAACGTATTTTAATTTCACACGTTCTGAATTCCAACGATTTCATTTTCAGTGCTGAAATCAACACAAGTCAGACTTGATAAACACCAAATATGAAACTGAGAAATAAAAATTGGCTTTTGAAACCTAGAACTCAATTTTTTACATATATGAAGTTACAGGGTACGGCAATGTAACTTATTTTTTTCAAAGGAAGTTAATTTCAAAAAAAGAAAGTTATGTTGCTGCACCCTGTATTTTGATGTACACCTCCATTCTCGCGCAGCCAAACTTTGCTGTCTTGCGAAAACTTGAAAAGTGTCGAGAGGCAACTGGATATTTAAAGTAAATATTGGTTACTTTTAGACCAGTAATTTATCGAGAGTGACGTAAAAGAGAAGGCCTATGAAGGGCTTCATAGTTCCTCGGATTTTCATATATTGCAATACAGGCATTTAACCTACACACTTCAAGAACTCGGTACTTGACAATTAATTGCTCAGCAATCACGAAACTGGAACTAATAATCTTTAGCAGTTTTTATACCTGAATTTTAATGATAGCGCTTGCGTCTATTGCACTCAATCACCTCGGCGACTATATGCATGGCACGGGAATGCTACTTTTTTATTGCATCTATGATAGAAGTACCTTTGTAATACTATTTTAATTTTTATAGACAGTAGAAATACAGTATAGTAATATTTTCATTTCTCCACTCAGTAAAGTCCCTCTACATTAATATTTTCATCCATCCAAACAAGAAAACCTCTATATATTATAATTTTCATTCATCCAAACAGTTAGGCCTTTTTATAATGTCATTTTAATTCATTCAAACAGTGAAATCCTTTTCTATTGCTATTTCCATTTATCCAAATAGTGCAATCTTTTTCCATTACTATGTTCATTTATTCATACAGGAAAGTCCCTTTCTATTGCTATTTTCATTTATCCAAAGAGTAAAACCTCTTTACAATGCTGTATTCTCTGGTAAATGAAAGAAGTATCGTTTTCAAAATAGTTTTCTCGCTCAGCCGAACAGACGTCAACGTTATTTCACTTCACCACTAAACAACTCGAAAGTCTCAAGTTTTTCTCCGGCCTCAAGGTGAATAGCGAAAGCCAAGTTTATTCAACAGTCGTTCTCCTGCTTCCTGTTCCTATTTCTGTTCTCTAGTTCTTATTTTTTCTGTTTTATCCTGTTTTCCCTGTTCTCATAGTTTTTCGTTTTTTTCTCTTGTTTTTTTCTCGTGTCGCTATCTTTTTTCCCCCGCTTTTCTCTTGTTCTCCAGTTTTGTTCTTCTGATTCAGTCGTCCTGTTTAACAATCATTTTCTATGACCTGCAACGGAATAGCAATTGCCTCGTTCGTTCAGAAGTCGTTCTGACGATCACTGAATTTGGTCAAGTTCAGGGCGGTTCGTTTTCAAGGATCTGGTTACGATCTGACGGACAAAATTGGCCTCTGCTGGACGGAATCGAACGCGCTCGCCAATTGCACGCTTGACACGTTCTTTTTTCCCTCTGTTCCTGAACTGTCCTTTTGGACAACCTTGAAAATTCGGATGTGTCTTGAAAGGACGTGTCCGTGAAAGTTTGTCTTAGCGTTTGTTTTTTATTTAATTGAAAGAGATGCTATACGCTTACTTTTTGGGTCGGTATTATACTCAGAATAGAACATGATCTAAATTTAGTTAAATTATGACTTTAATTAAGAACTTTCCTTCGTTTCTTGTGTTATATTTTTATTTACATGTAATAAAACAATGATATTTAAAAATACGCAACGAAACTATTCAGGTCCTTATATTCAACTTATTATTAGAATGATTTAACTCATTAATTTTCGCTGTCAGTCATTGTCGAGGTAAATTGTAAAAACTTCATTTCATACGGAGGAAGTGCATTTTTTTTAATATGCCATCGTTAAAAAACGAATGCATTTTTGACCTAGTTACTAGAAAACACGCAATGAGAAGTATGTTCTGAAAATTCGCAAGAAAAAGTAAAGCTGGACCATCCATCGAAGCAACATTTCTCTCTCTTGTGGTTAAGTCTGTGGAACAACATTTACTGAGTTAGCTTGTTCGAGAGCGTCGGTCTAACGATTAGGCTCATTCTATGAGTTTTGAAGCTGGGGAACTGAGAAGACACTTTTTTTGAACGTTGCTCACAAATTAGGACATAAGAGGAAAATCTAAGAGACACAAACATTTGTTTTTTTTAAATACGCTGCACATTTTCTAAGACGAAGTAGTTTATGTTTCTGTATTGTGCTTTAAGCGAGTGAATTATTTATACATCTACAGCAAGTCTGTATCTAAAGACTTTACACAATATCATGTGTAACTATTACATAGTATTACTCAAATCGAGTCGATTCAAAATTTTCATATTTTTAAGCAAAAATTTCAAATGCAATAAAGCTGTTAGCTCAACACTAGATAACATATTGAATTCAGAAACAGTTTTCCTCATATTTACATATTACAGGTTGAAAAAAAAAACAGAAATTTCGGTTCGGAAACCAAGTTACAGAGTTCTGATACAAATGTTTATTACAGATCAATATTTACTGACGAAAAACTCGAGACAACATTTTTTCCACTTTTCCATGATAGGATTTTCATTTCTGAAAGGCAACACAAGTGCAAGATGAGTTATAAGTCACTTAATTATTACCTTCTCATGATATTCCTACCAACAAGTTTTGGGACAAGACTGGTTTTGTTTCAATCAAGAGTACAACCTGGTCTTTTTTGCTCGTCCATGTATACTGTGCACTAATTGGCCCATCTCTTGAGTAGGCTGTGTTACTAGGCCTACACCTGGTCAACTTACCTCAGATGGTTTGCTGAACCATGCAGGTGCTTCTATGGCACCTGTCAGGTAGTTGTCTGGTGCCTGTCAGATGCTTGTCTGATACCTGTCAGATGCTTGTCTGGCACCTGTCAGGTGCTTGTCTGGCACGTGCCAGGTGCTTGTCTGGTACCTGCCAAGTGCTTGTCTGGTACCTGCCAAGTGCTTGTCTGGTACCTGCTAAGTGCTTGTCTGGTAACTGCCAAGTGCTTGTCTGGTACCTGTCAAGTGCTTGTCTGGTACCTGCCAAGTGCTTGTCTGGTACCTGCCAAGTGCTTGTCTGGTACCTGTCAAGTGCTTGTCTGGTACCTGCCAAGTGCTTGTCTGGTACTCGTCAGGTGCTTGTCTGGTACCTGCCAAGTACTTGTCTGGTACATGCCATTACTTCGTGAGGATATTCATCAAAGCCCAGTCTTTCGAGTAAAGATTTCTAAAAGCCCATTATTTTGCGAAAAGATTTATCAAAGCCCATTACTTTGGGAGACGATTTATTAGAGCGTAACTCGTCGTGAAGAGATTTATCAAAACTACAACTCGTCATAAAAAGATTTATCAAAGCCATAACTCATCGTGAGAAGATTTATTAAAGCCCATTTCTTTGGGAGACGATTTATCAAAGCCACAACTCGTCGTGAGAAGATTTATCACAGCCACAACTCGTCGTGAGAAGATTTATCACAGCCACAACTCGTCGTGAGAAGATTTATCACAGCCACGACTCGTTGTGAGAAGATTTATCAAAGCCACAACTCGTCGTGAGAAGATTTATCAAAGCCCATTACTTTGAGAGCAGATTTATCAAAGCTCCAACGCTGATCGAAGCTTCGAGCCTTCACGGTCTATTATAAGGGGACCTTCAACAGACTTTCCCGCTCCAATTTAGTTTCTGACATCTTATCGCTACAAAAAAATGTTCGAGGCCAATTTATTTCCTGTCGACACACACAAAAACTTGTTTTCTGGATATAGAAAAAAGTTTATTGGATCGGCACGACGCGAGCGACGATCTTTGCGATGTCAGTGAGTGCTGAAAATTGCGAGGTCATCGGAGAAGATAGTTTTGTATTGTCCGGAAGTTACGCGCTTTCTTTTGAAAGCTGCCATGTATCAAAAAATGTCACTCAGCGCAGTTATCGTACAATTTCTTGAAGCGGTTATTCCAGCCGAGGAAAATATTTCTTGAAAAAAAGAAGGGTTCTATTGATTTTATAGTGCCATCACCGTGATAATTATTGCAGTGAGAAACAAGAAAATGTACAACATAAACAGAGAAACGTGCTTTTCCCAACAGAGTTTTTTAGTATTTTCAATCAGTACAGTTGTGTTCACTACAGATTTGATTAGATATGTAAAACGGCCATTATATTTATGTTACAGTTGGTAAAACCCAAGTTATAGGATTAAGTTTTCAGCCAATGTCTTACAGCGAAGCAGATAAATCTTCGAGTTAGTTTTTTACGTCAGTTTCAAAAGTTTATTCTCTCTGACATTGTTATTAGTTATTCCAAACAGTTTAAACAGTTAGCTCTTTCTGACAGATATACAGCTAGTTGTTTCTAACATTGTTAACCTTTAGTTTGAACAATTTTAACCTGGTCAAACGCTAACCCGTTAAGAAACATTAATATCGTTCATTTTATTAAAGAGTTTTACTAATTCTTTTGAAGAGTTTAGCTAATTTTACTGGTAAATTTATTTAATTCACTTGCAGAGCTTTTGTACTTATACAAGTAAATTTATCTGATTCTACTGAGGAAGTTTGTTGATTTTACTGGTGCTCCAATCCTATTGATGAATTTCACTAATTTCGCTAAGAAAACTACAATTTTGTGTCTAAGGACGATAAGATGTATTTTTATCCCGTTCAAACGCAACAAATCCAAGAATAAGAATGTATTTCTCCAACACAAAGAGGGAAAACATGTACATGCGTCTCATTTTAGCTCGTACTTGCTCTCTAATCTAGTCTTTCATCTTTTGAAATACGGCTTATCATTTCAGTTCGCTTCTAAGAGAATGTCTCTTATTTCATCAGAGCATTAAATGGCAGCTAGTGCATCAGAGAACTATACAAAGATGGCAAATAATTTTATTTTATGTGGGTGACATCATTGGTTTTCAAGGAAAGAACCGTCACTCATGTCGCCCTCGAGTCCAAGATTGGAAATGAACGTGTTAGAACTTTTGTATTGAAATGATGTGTTGGAGTTGAAGAACGGGACGATAAAACTACGAAGGAACACAAGTCAAGTCATGGAATGAACATTTTCAGCTAAAGGCGTTATATTGCTTGATGGAAAGCTCTTTTAGGAGCTTAAATTTATAAAACGATGAACACTTCAATAGAGAAGAAAAGTAATGGGAAAAATCTACAGATGAATAACGTAGATGGTTAATCAGATATCTAACATACGGAATGCAGCATTAATCATTAGAGTAATTTCTAAAAGATCAAGATGGATCTTGAAATAAGCCAAGAATGCGATCATTTCTGTAAAAAAAATTCTGACGCATAAAAAAACAACTCTTGGCATAAACTTGGAGTGAAGCAGAAAAAGAAACAAAGTGGCTCAGACTGGACGTTTATTCATTACTGAATATTCATAGTCCGTGATTCTTATCCCCCTATGAGTGAGGCGGATATTTTCACAGAGCATCCTTTTTTCAAGAAATTCAGTGAGTCGAAAACGAGAATTTCCTTTTGCCATAGACGAAGGAGATTGTCCTCGGATTTAACAGCACCGTTTAATAGACAGACTAATGGATTTGCAGTACTGCAATTGCAGACCGAGGCTGTGTCACACTTCAGAGAATTAGATGTCACACTGAACTTGAAAGTAAAGTTAATTTAGGGCTGTACCTGCAAGACGAAGATGAAAATTTATTTTGTGCTTATTTTACAGCCGACGTTTGAGAAATTGGTGTACTTATTACATGGTCGGGACGAATAATATTTACTAGAAACTGCGTTTGATTTTAAAATAAATGAAGGAACTTGCCGCCCTGTGAGCAAGTTGAAGTTGGTATGTGCATTAACGTTACAAAATTCATGCGATTGAAATGAGAACACTCATCTTTTAAACGTACACAAATGATTATAGAGTTTGAGATAGTGGAGCTCACATCTGAGCTAGCACGCTAGGTAGTAAGACTAGTTAGTCTAGGTCGGCTAGATGAATGCAAAGGTTAGTAACCTAGGGGGTACGACTAATCTTTTTAGGAAGGCTGAAGACCCAGATAGTAAGGTTAGTCTAGATAGGCAAGCCAAATAGGGAGACTAATAACCCAAGCAGTAAGCTAGTATAGACATACATACATACTCGCCAAGCATAAAGGCTTATGAGCTAGGGAGTATGACTAGTGTAGATGGCCTAGTTAAATAGGAATGCTAAAATACCAGATAGTAGGGCTAATCTTAGTGGGTTAGCTAAGTAAGAAGGCTAAGCAGATACTAAGGCTAATCTTAGTGGGTTAGCTAAGTAAGAAGGCTAAGCAGATAGTAAGGCTAATCTTAGTGGGTTAGCTAAGTAAGAAGGCTCAGTAGATAGTAAGGCTAATCTTAGTGGGTTAGCTAAGTAAGAAGGCTAAGCAGATAGTAAGGCTAATCTTAGTGGGTTAGCTAAGTAAGAAGGCTAAACCAGTTAGTGAGGCTAGTCTAAGTGGGGTAGTTAAGAAGCAAGGCTAGTGATGCAGCAATTCCGATACCTCTGCTTCGATCACAATGGTGCCAGCTACAAAAAGGGACCAAAATATCGACACTGACTTATAAGTACCTGTCAGAAAAGTACCACTTTAGACAGTCATGTCTTATCAATACAGGATTATACAAACATCTCATAATAAATTATAAGTATTTCATCAATACAGAAATAATCTCTCGTAAAAAACTAATAGTAAATGACCCAGGCACACATGGGTAAATCACTTCATTGTCATTTTGAAAAATACCTATCAAGTCCGTTTATCAAATACAAAAGTCACGGATCGTATTATTTATTAAAAAATATCATCATAATACGATCCGTAAGAAACATTTCAATTTAAAAAAGTGTAGATCGCAAAAGTACAAGCCATAAAAGAAAGTACCTACCACAAAAAATATCAGCCATAAAAATACGTATAACAAGAGTTCCAATCTGAACAGCAAGTACCCATATATTAAAATACATATCATAATGTACCTACCACAAAAGAACCAAACACAGGCGAAAATACCTTTTACCAAAAATACCAATCTATAAAGTACACATCACAAAGGAACACGATGCTTTGTGATGGCTTTACAAACACACAAATCAAAATCAGTCTTCAAAAGTACTTTATTTCAGTGAAAATCATGTTCAATTTGCAGAATTGAAGTGGCACATTCTTATGCAACGTCGAGTTCAGTTTATCGGGACGGAGCTGCGCTACACGGTGGGAATGAAATGCTTTCAAATTATTAAAAAACTTTTAATTAGATTAATTTAGTGGACTTTCTGTGAGCTACAGATGTTGGATATAGTCTTTTCGATGATTCAGTATTGCCCAAAAGCAATTTTTTACACGTCTATTTGAAGCGGCGGTTTTTTCCAGGTGTGTCAGAATTTCAGGAAAGAAACTTGATTTTGTTTTTTTGAAGGGGTCCCAACTTTCAGAAGCCTTTAGAAAAACCTTTACCAATCAGAAGCAATTTGGGTATAGACTGTTGTTGCCAGCAATTTCATGGTTTGGTTTTACGGTTTTGCACAACAGGTCGCTACCTGGACGGGTGGTTCCAAAGAACTTGAAACCGCAGATAAATTTTACGGAATAACGAAGAAAGAAAAAAACAGTTTATTCCAATCTCATTGATACACAAAATATTCAACATCGGGTTTTCAAATTTCAACATTGTGTTTTTGCGTTCAGCGTCCAGTGTAGAAACGAGTAATGTCATAAGTCGCTCAGTTTCTTTTACGTGCTTTTAGTTATTACAAGCACCTCGTTGCACAACCTTGAGTTAGGAGAACCAGATGCCCAAACAACGAAATAAATAATTCGAATGGCGGGGATCTGACTCGAATAATGTATCGGTATCCGTAAGTGGGGCTAATGCTATCTATATTGTAGCATTGATTACCACGGTCCTGATTGCAGTGATAACGACCAAAATAGATGCAAATCGCAGGACTTCTGATTCTTAATGCTTAGATGAATATGGTATTCATCATACGAGTATAACATTCAACGAATGATTGAAACGAAAAATTAAGTCACGGTGTAAGTTAAGGTTCGTATTGAAAAGCAAGGTAAAAAATATGTCATGAAAAGAGAGGGGCTTTCCGGTTGCGTTGTGGCATCATTGGAACAAGAGTATTACTTGTGACAGCTTAAGATTCGAACCAGGAACTTTTCTGGTTTCTTGTGATAATTTATTTTGGCCATCCGCTTCGAGAGATAGAGGTGTCAGTCAACTATCACTATCCGTCCAGGGAAATATTTTTAAGGTATTGTCTTTCAGAGAAAAAGTTAAAAAACAACTTTAAAAGAGAACATAAATGTCCAAAATTCAACAAATGTTTAAATAAACTACAAAATATCTCAACTTATAATATTTTACAAAGAAAAAATGTAATCCACATTTTTCTCACTAAGTCATGTATAAATGTATGTTAATTATTTAATAAAACATAAAATAATTCAGATGCCAGAAAAAATACCCCGAATGAACTTTTCCTTCTACCTAAGTTTACTTAACAATATGTCCCGTATAAATTATACTTAATGATATGGAAAAGAATCACTGAATATTTTCTCTCCTTAAAGTACATGGGGAAGTGTACTCACGATTGTTTATATGAAAGGCTTAAAACAGGTGAAACTATAACACTCAAAATTATAATAAAACAATCGTACCCGAATCAAACTTAGCTGAAGAAGCTGTAGTGCTTCGACGGCACATATTACAATAAGGAATCCATTGACCTGAACTAATTCCCATTCATAGAGGGTCCACTGGGTTTCATAAGGCGCTGCAACAGCATGATGGTAACAGTTATACAGCAGACGGCACTCTGCAAATAGCAACATTCCTGTCTACGGACAGGTAGGATACCTGCACCCACATCCGCTCACCACAGAGCAAGTTACAGATTTCTATTCTCAGGACACCTTATCCAAACAAGTAATATGAATAAGTAATAAGCGATGGACTTTCATTATCACAATTTAAAAACGACTGTCTCATAAGCCAACCACTAACCATGATCGAAGAAGTCTTCCTACCACAAAACTGTTACCTTCCTCTCTCTACAGGACATTTCTGTTCCATTGGCTAGAGAAAGCGCTAAAGCACTCTACGCTCAAGCACTCTACGCTCAAGCATTCTACGCTCAAGCACTCTACGCTTAAGCACTCTACGCTCAAGCACTCTACGCTCAAGCACTCTACGCTTAAGCACTCTACGCTCAAGCACTCTACGCTAAAGCACTCTATGCTCAAGCACTCTACGTTCAAGCACTCTACGCTAAAGCACTCTACGCTCAAGCACTCTACGCTAAAGCACTCTACGCTCAAGCACTCTACGCTCAAGCACTCTACGCTAAAGCACTCTACGCTCAAGCACTCTGTACTCTACTCTCAAATACTGTGCTCGAGTCTTTTCTTCAAGACTTGATCAGAAAGAACGAAGATAATTAAGCTAACATTATATACACGGTATAAGTATAGACTTTGTAAATTTCGCCTAGGTTTGACTTTTCTAGTCGATTTCATACATTAAAGAAGAGCACCATAAAGCTTAAAAGAATTACCTTCCGTAAGCAAACATAACAGTAGAATCAAATCAATAGGGCATCCCAAAATTGAATCTAACTGAATGAGCAATCAGTTAGGCATCCCGAAATCAAACCCAGCTGAGTAAGTTGATGGATAGAGCGTCTTAAAATCCAACCCAGCTGTAGAAGCCAATCAGTAAGGCATCCCGAAATCAAACCCAGCTGAGTAAGTTGATGGGTAGAGCGTCTTAAAATCCAACCCAGCTGTAGAAGCCAATCAGTAAGGCATCCTGAAATCAAACTCAGCTGCAGCAACCAATCAGAGAGCCTCCCTAAATCAAATCACAGATCCATCGCAGCTGAGAAGAAAGCAAAATCTGACTTCCAGACACGTCCAACAAGTTGTGTTTTTTGAGTAGCGTTCTCAAAAGTAAATTAACGAGCGCAAAAGTTTTACGCAATACCTGCATTTTTTTCGCTCAAAATGGAGAGCGTTCAGGCCTTGAGAGAGTAGTTTTAAATGTTTATTTTATATCCTGACAGTTTTTTGAATTCATTTAAAAACAAGCTCTTGTAGATCTCAGTTTTAATTATTATACTTGAGTTCAAATAAACATAAATCTGAGAGATACATTCTTACATGATATTGTTATGGATGCAAATTTTCATTTATTTTCAAATTTTGTTTAAAGATAAATCCAAAATGTTTTAATTCTGTGTTTCATATTAATAACGATTGTATTTGAGCTCTGGTGATACAAATTCAGAGAACGAGTAATTTTTACGAAATAAGGGAAATATTAGCATTTCATCACATTTCTTCACCCAGTACTGTAATTAAATTCTAGTATAATGGAATGTGCTGTCGCAAGTGTATAAATGAACAAAAACACGAGCTTGAATTACGCCATCATTGAAAAAACTTCACACAGCAAATTTGTGAACTTACTTGTAAAAGGTGTGCACTAAATATTCAAATGCTTTGATGTTTTTTTTTTAATCTGAGCTCAGTAAATATTTTTCATTCCATTATACTTCGTTTCTACGCTGAATGATAAAGTGAATTGTCCACTGTGAAGACTTCACAACATTGCTTGTTTTGTTTATAGCATAATATTTCCACTAGTTGCAGTTTTTGCAGCCAATTTTATTTGGTAACCTAATTTTTGAAAGAAATTTCCAGCCTCTGATCGTTGCCGACCATCCCTATTTTTCCCAGCTAGTGTTACTGCCCGGCCTAATTTCTGTAGAAAAAGAAATTGTTTTCAAAATGAGAGTCACGGAAATCTAGTTCGCACTTTTCAAGGAATTTTTTCTTTATTTAGGTGATTGGTCTGTTCAAAGACTCGTAGCACGTGCGAGCTCTGCCGTTACTGGAAGGTTAGACGAGAAAAAAAAGTTAAAAGTTCTTAGTAAAGTGATTACTATAACCCAGATCACAATAATAACCAGAATCATCTTAATTATGATAAAATCAATAGATACACGGAAATTCTTGTTATCACAGCATATAATATAGTTGTTTTCAATGCATAAACTGTCAGGTTTTGACGAGTTTTTGAGAGCTTCTTTAGAACACGCATAAAAATATATTATAGACCACTAAAAAAAATTATCTTCCTAAAAGTATTAACACATTGTTTGCAGCAAATAAACTACTGAAAACTATTCAACATAACTAAGGGATTATACGATGGGATAAAATATAATTTATTTGTTATCTACTGAAGAGAAACATTGAATATTATTATAGAGTTAATACGCAGCTGCAGTCTAGAGTAAAACTTGCTGCTTCAGAAGCAACACAGGCTGGTCCGGCTGTCTCCTGCAGGTGCTAGCATTACCCCTTAACTTTATATGAGGGTAAAGGTTATGGATGCAGCATAGGTTGGTCCGGCTGTCTCCTGCAGGTGCTAGCATTACCCCTTAACTTTAGATGAGGGTAAAGGTTATGGATGCGAAGAGACTCGTAAAACCTTGGCAAGGCTCTTCATTCTAATTAGGCCTTGAGATGTAGGCCTACGGAGGCGAGTGGCTAAAATACTGAACACATTCGTTAGCTTAGGATAAACATTGAACGTGCTTGCCCTTTTAAGCTAAATATTAAGCATGTATGTTCTTTTACGCTAAATATTGAGTGTGTTCGTTCTTTTAGGTTAAACATTGAGTGCTTAACCTGAATTGAGCACCAAATAAAAAGTCGGTAGTTTAATATTAATAATTCTTTTTGTGAAGAACTACAAGTCTACATTTTAAGGAAGAATGTAAAATTGCATGAATAAATATGAAGAAGAAAATGCAAGAAGTGTTTTTAGGGAAGAAAATTATGAAGCTGCAGGGATTTTTCGAGAGAGTCGTAACTATGATACAAAAGAAAAAAATTCGGTACGAAGAAAAATAGATCGGAGTGAACAGAAATACTTTTTTCAAATGTGAATCAGTGTGTCTACTAGTGAGAGTACAACTGAAAATGATGACAAAGAACAAAATGTTTACATAGAAATCTGTCTGAAAGATACTTTCATTTTGAGTTTTTTATATTTTCGACGGAAATTTAAAGCTATATCACCACGTCAAAATTAAATTTCGACATTTTAGCGGTGTTGAACATTGGAATTTTCTATCTTCTCACCAAAGAAAGGAAGTCACTTTTTACAGGCAGTTAAGGTGATGCCAAAATGTTTCACGAAAAGAAATTATTTTTAGAGAGAATTAAAGATCAAAATAAGAACTAATAATAGGATAAAACTCTTCCATCTTTAAAATTTTAACTCCAGTCTTTTTATTGCATGATACACCAATTACAAATGTACATCGCAGGCACAAATGTACATCGCAGGCACAAATGTACATCACAGGCACAAATGTACATCACAGGCACAAATGTACATCGCAGGCACAAATGTACATCGCAGGCACAAATGTACATCATGACGAAATGAGAATAAAGACTTGTGAGTAAATGTGAGCTTGTGGGGTAATTACCAAAGTAACCTATTGGTCACTTAGGTAACTCAGTAGTAACTTAGGTAACTCAGTAGTAACTTAGGTAATTCCTTAGTAACTTAAGTGACTCATCCGTAACTCAGATAACTCATTAGTAACTTAGGTAGCACATTAGTAACTTAGATAACTCGTTGGTAACTTAGGGAACTCATTAGTAACTTAGGTAGCTAATTAGTAACTTACATAACTCATTAGTAACTCAGACAAATCTTTAGTAACTTCACTAACTTGAATAATTCTGGAATACAGATGGAGAACTCGTGATGCACTTGTTAGTAAGTAAAGCAATTCCTAATTAATTCAAATAATTCTTAGTTAACAATTAAATCCTAAGTAACTTAATTAAGTCTGCAGTGATTTAACAAACTTGCAAGTGAAATAAATAACTTAACAATTGTTTTAAAATATTTCAAGAAGCTCAAATAGCTCCTAAAAAATTTATATAATTTTAAAGAACACTTGGCAGCCTTTAGTTACCTAATTAATTTTTCATAAACTTAATTAACTCCAAAAAAGTCACACATATCACAAAAAAAAACCTTGAAATGTCCAAAAAAAATTCAAGTCGTTCTAAAACATCCTTTAAAAACTTCAATTAAGCCTTCAATATCTTAAAAAAAATTCAAGCAGTTCCAAAGTAACTAAAGTAGCAAGCGTCGTCTCAGGCAGCACCATTAAGTAACTTCTAAGCCCTACTGGAGCCTCTCTACTGAAGCAAATATGCTTTTTAATTTGTGAATATACCTACACCAAACACAGGCCTAATGTTGACCAAACATTAGGGAGAAAATTACTGCAATTTTCTTAAGGTGAACGGGATTGGATAACAGTCTTTGCAATTCTCCAGGGCTGTGCTAACAAATATAAAATTAAAATACTTTAGTATTTATAGTTTGTGTTCAGTGCGGGTGGTCAAGCGGCAGCTTGCAAAGAAAGATGCTTTCGTGAATATTTGAAACATTTCCGTAATTAAATACCGATTTTTTTCAAGTGATATAAATTACGAGTTAGAGCTTTCGTACATTCATGACGACTTCATGTTGGATGTGGAGTTTGCTTTTCTACATTCCCCTAAAGATGCTGCGTACATTAATACATGGATGGTGAAATACTTCTTCTTCAGGTGTCACACTCTTTGTGAAGGCGGTCGCTTAAGCCGAGATGTGTTTTGAGGTGAACTACACAGCAAGAAAAATTAGCCATTGAAAAAATCCTATAAATGTAAAGTATAAATGTGCTGAATTTTTTGGATACCAATAAATACTCGTCCGCTAGGTCTATTTTTCAGACCCATCATCCAGACTTATCATCCAGACTCATCATCCAGACTCATCATTCAGATCCATCATCTAGACCCATCATCCAGACCCATCATTCAGACTCATCATCCAGACCCATCATCCAGAACATATGAGTCAGGTAACCTTTATACATGAAATTTACAGCTTCTTTTGCCACGATTCCCTTGCTAAAGTTCTCACAAAGACTAATTGACGAACTTCAGCGACTTTATCAGCAAACTTAATACAAAGATGCATCTAGATTCTTCTTCGTCTTAGCTGTTTATCCGTTCAACGATCTCAGAGTTTTTCTTCGCTGCTTTGAAGGATTTTTCTCCTAAAGCGTGTCTCATAAAATGGCTGGATGAGACAACTCGTGTATCTGTAGCAATTACACGCGGTGTTCCATCTTGTGCTGCGTCAAATTCACCCATTAATGTAGTAATGCAGTGCAGTAATGTAGTGTAGTAATGTAGCAATATAAGGTAGTAATGTGATGCAATAATGTAGAGTAGTAATGTAGTGTAGTAATGTAGCAATATAAGGTAGTAATGTGATGCAATAATGTAGAGTAGTAATGTAGTGTAGTAATGTAGCAATATAAGGTAGTAATGTGATGCAATAATGTAGAGTAGTAATGTAGTGTAGTTATGTAAGGTAAAATGTAATACAGTGATGTAATGTATGATAGCAATATTGTGTAGTAATGTAGTGTAGTAATATAGCCATAACTGCTCACTTTCTCTTTTACTTGTTCTAGTTATGATATCTTACGGTGTATGGATATTACCTTACTTCCAATGATAGTATTTCCAATTACTGGATAGCAATGATTCAATATGTTACTACTAATTGGTTAAAACTTTCATAATTCTCTGTTATTTTACGTAATCTCCTGTAATCCCACGGGATTCCTAACAATTTCCCGTAATCCCCCAAATTTTTCAAAATCTCTCTTTATCACCACCAAATCCCCGTAATTTTTTTGAAAATCTCTCTTCATCACCAATGAATCCCCGTAATTTCTAGGTAATCTTTTGCAAATGCCCGTAATTCTCCGTAATCCTCAGTGACCCCCATAACCCTCATTGCCACCCGTAACTCCCCTAAATCCCCGTAAGCCCCGTAAGTGCCGTAGTCCTCCTCTATGAGAGGCTCAACCTAAAATTGCAAATGAATTAATACGTAAATGAATACCATTTATACATTAGTACTGCATCATGAGTATGCTATCATTTATACATGCGCGGGTAGACCATAGATAATGCATATGAAAACTGTTAAAATGATTAGGTTGATACCCAAGAAGACATGTAGCGTTAATGGTGACATCTAAGTAGAATAGAATAGAATGAGGCTATAGGAACGAACCTTCTGGCCCATTCTTGGGTCGGATAATTACTTCGATAATTATTCGGTTGTTTACCCAAGTCCCATGCCGTAATTCTAGCCGCGTCAACCATGTCGGCAGCGGGATTCGAACCTGGGTCTTCCCGCTTGAAAGCAGATTCGCTCACCAGTCGACCAAGACATCAACCCCTAAAAAAGTACTTGAAATGGTGACATTTTGCCCCCTCCAAACAATGCTTTTACTTTGTCTACGCAAAAAATTGTCAGCTTCCTGACTGGTCAAATTTGAATGATCTTCCCTTCCCTCTAGATCCAAAATTTTCTCCTACTTTTAATCAATTATCGAACTAATTATGCATAGTTTAAATTG
>VCRD01002897.1:8540-21347 GCA_006783055.1 Trinorchestia longiramus | reverse complement strand
ATTATCCTCGGTCGTCAGAAATAAATTATGACTTTCAAACTTTTATTTATTCGTTAGTGAACAGTGAATATCGAATTCAATCTACATTGTTTTAACATTTTACAAACCTATCCCACTTACTTTCTATGTAATTGATGTAACATTTGCCGATGCAAACCTGTAAGAAACGCGCGTTATAACACCATGAAAAATTTAACTGCCTCTCATCTTCTGTGTACGTGTGCGACTAAGACAAAATGAGTAATGCGAAGCCACATTTATGCATATAAGGCAAAGTAAACCAGTTCCACTTGGCTCATTCAGTTGGGATTATGCAAATTTTAAAGCATGCCTGGCTTTCCTTCTCAGAGTTTTTACGACCATCGATGCCCAAAGTGCCAGTAGTTTGGGACCAGTTTGCATTATTAGGTTTGTGCTTCAACTCAGGCGTTGAGTTCATCATTTTATTGCTTGCTTGTCAGATCATGAGATGCTCCTACACTGGACACAGTGTAGGAACAGATTCTGTCCAATCTAAGAGCTATAAAAGTAAATGCGTCTTCATTAATAAATGTACGCATAATGAGGTTGTTGTAACTCTTGGAGAAACCTTTTCAAACAGTAAATATATAATTGATGTTTGATATTCATGGTGAGTAAAAAATATACAGTTAAAGAGTATGTGGGTTGCCGGAAGATCAGTATGAGAGTAATTTGATTTAACTAAACCATAAGAAGATGACAAGAGAGTAGCCTTAAGAGAGTAACAGGAGAGTAACCTGCGACTACAACTGTGTTGTGTCGGATCCTTGTTCGGCTACTACACATAATAATAAAAACATAATAATAACACAATTGACACATAATACATAATAATAAAATAACATAATAACATAATACACATGTTTATTAATGTGTATTACATATAATAACATAATACACATAATAATAACATAATTGACTCGGTCCATCGTTAGTGTGTCAATATAGGTCATTTTGACTCACATTAAGTTCACTGTATGGGGCAGCAGTGCCACTCCAATGAGTACCAATAATTGTACTTGATTTGAAGTTAATAGTTAGCTGAGTTAGACCTTAACTATGATCTTAGGGGCCAAACGGCTCGTTCCTATTGCCTTATTCTATTCTATTCTATTCTTAGGTTCCTATAAACTTAATTACACTCATATAATATCAATTATAATCACATATTCATATCTATAATAATATAATATTACTTATAATCCTGTCATTTTAATTACAATCACATAATCTTAATTATCAACGTATAGTCGTAAATATAATCAAATAATTTTAATGATATTCATTCATGTAATCTCCCACAATCTCGTCATCAGGAGTCAGGGAAACAAATCACAGTTATAAACAAACCACAAAAGCATAAAAAACTGTTCTTTGTTATATGTGTAGTTCAAGTTCCTTAAGTGTTAAGATTTCGAAAAATTGTTAATCATATCAGAAAAAGCAATATTTAGTAACATCCAGCATTATCCAGCCATATCCAATGCCCAATATCCAGCAATAGCTAATATCAGGCAATATCCAATCTCCAACAATATCCAATATACTGTAAAACAAATCCATTAGCAAGCAATGTCCAATTCCAATGTACAACCAAGTTCAATATCCATTATATTCGGCTACATCCAACATCTAGCAACATTGAGCTAATCATGCACCAAAAAGCAACATTCAGCTATAAACTGCAACACTTCGATGTTACCAACATCTTTAGATTGGCAAGAACACGGAAGAAAATGCAGCCAAGTTCGAAAAAAATTTAAAATATTACTGAAGCTAATTATAGGCACCATCTACACGAGATAACATTGGTAAATTTTTGAGACATATTTGGTAAATTTATGAGATACTATTGGTAAATTTATGAAACACAATTGGTAAATTTATGAGGTATCATTGGTAAATTTACGCGATACCATTGGTAAATTTATGTGATACCATTGGTAAATTTGTGAGGTATCATTGGTAAATTTATGTGATACCATTGGTAAATTTATGTGATACCATTGGTAAATTTCTCCTAAGAAATCTTACTGAGCTTGCATACATAAGACAGATCAGAGAACTCCTTCACACATAAGTCACGTATCGCTGGTCTTTAAAGATAATATATGCAGTACACAGTGAGATAGACTTCTGTCTCATACACAGACTTCTGTCTCATACACAGACTTCCGTCTCATACAGACCTCTGTCTCACGCACACAGAAGACCCTTCATTGATGTACAGTATTCATGCAGTAAGGCGTGAGTGAGGGGATGAGTGTGTTGAATGTTCCTTCTGAGAACGTACGTTCACTACACACATGACATGAAGTAAGATCGTCGCAATACCACAAGCATAATTCTAATCTAATGATGATACACCCGACGACCTGATGGACAGGAACAAGCATTGGAAGCTGATCCTGCTGGTGTGATGCTGTGGTTATGATGAAGAGAACGATAGTCGTGCTGTTGTGTACACGTGCACCAGTTGCACGTACACAAGGTGTACGTACTTATCTAGATTAAAAACACAAGATATATTTACACCTGAAGCATGTAAAGATTATCTACTTGGCCTGATGCAAGTAAACAAGATCTACTTACACCTGATGTATGTACAGAAAATCTATTTCTATAGATGTACGTGCACAAGTTTTACTTACACCTAATGTATGTATAGAAAATCTACTTGCACTAGATGTGCGTACACAAGCTCTACCAACGCCAGATGTGCGGACACAAAACCTACTTTTGTCAGATATAAGTATACAAGATACGTGTACGCGCCTGATTTTTATAGCATTCATGTAACTAATCTAACATTATTCACGTCAGGAATTTATATAGTATTTAATTACCTAATTCCAATGGTATTATGTCAGAGATTTATAAAAAATAATTCAGGATTCAGATCTAAGAGTGGCATTGATGTAATGTGGTACTAATGTTCTGTTCATTAAGTTGAGTTTTCGCTTGTTTGAATGCTTAAAAAACATGTTTTCCCCTAAGTGTAAACTTGATATGAGTATATTTTCCTGATGAAAAGGAACTTTCATACAACCACCTTACATTTACTTGAAATTTTGTATACGTTCATTAAAAAACTTCTCATTGTCTTTGCAGCCCACACATGATTTAGTTGTGAATATTTTCGACCACACTGACGTATATAAACTGAAGTTGTTGGCTCATGAACGGATAGTTTTCCAACTGGGAGCTTTTACCTTGAAAGTCTTCAAAAACTGAAATAATTCTCTTATTTCGGTACAGAAAAATACAGTAATTTACAACTGCAAGATCCACTGACTTTATATGTAGTTGTTTAAATGATAGATACACTTAGAGTAATTAGAGAGCCAAGATATTGACCTTCGTACTGCAAGATCAAGGTAAAAACTGAAGAAATGACTAGCAGTTAATAAGGAACCCAACTTACAAGTATTTTATGAAGCATAGATAGCTAAACTTCTGGTCTACGCCGTGTTATCCTGAGAAACAATTTTATTTAAATTCCTGAAGACGAAGTGATTGAAATTATTTTCTGTGATTAAGCTTTTTATTATCCAGCAAGTCTAACACAACGAATGCATGCAATTCCGCATGGAACTTGTTTTTAATGGAAGTTACTCTTGGATTTATATTAACGCTATGCTGTACTGTGATTTAAATCTATTTATTACTTCACAATGACAGTCTTCCTACAATACTGCATATAATAAAATAAAAATATATGATTCGCTGAAATTATTTGTATATAAAATTTTCACATTCAGCAAAATCGAAATCTCTGAAACAGCCAATAAACAAAGTTTACATGAAACATCAACTTGCAGACTAGAACCCAGCATTCGAACTTTGATAGTGAGTTTTTATGTATGAGTTCTGTAAAAAAAATATTGGTAACGTTTGATGAAATTGATTGTGAATGTTGAAAAGAACGTTATTGGCCGACACAGAATATCTCGTATTCTGTACCAAAGAAACTCTGAGATATTTTTCAGTTCTTCTGCACGTCCTTTCTCACAATTGACTGGATGCGAAAACTTTGCTTCTAACTTATATCTTTCTCTCTCTAAATGAACTCTTTGTTCTGCCCAAGTCGAGAGACCAACTAAACCACCCGAGAACGTTGAAGATGAGATTGTAATCAAGAATTCAAATTGCTAATCAGGAATTCAAATTTCTAATCACTGACTCAAATGACTAATCACAAATTTAAATTCATGAATTCCAGTATAAAATTATGAGTTCAATTAGCTGACCATAGATTACAATGATAAATCACGAATTCAAGTGGATATTAACAATTCGTACATTATTAACTAATAATGGCCGCTACTTTATCTCATATTCAGTAAAGGTGAACCATTTTAAAAATAGTCCGTTCTGAAGAACTAGTATCCGAGGTTTCCTGAGTTTAACAATGATGTTGTGTTCAAGTTTGAAACTTGGATAAGGTCCGCCGTAGAGTTTTGCACCAGAAAATGAAGAGTAATAATCCTGAATGAAGTTAGAACGGCGGGCTTGGTCTCAAAACCTGGAAAATTGTTTACTAGCGGAAGTTGCAGCGAAGTTTAGCCCTTCTCATCCTCGACAAAATGAAAAATGATGGTATGTCGGAGTGTGGATGCACAAAACTACCTAAACGAATAAAGAAGTTTACCACTAGATTACAGTGAGGTAATGGATAAATAATTGCTAGTAAATAAAATGTGGACTTACACCTAAATTAAAGTTGAGGCAATTGATGAGTTAATTTTTTTAGTCGAATTGCATGCTCCTGTTAAATAAATTATCTAAAGCCTTAGGCTGAGTTCAATTCAACTAATAAATTAAATAAAATTTCATAACGTATAATTCAAAATTTTTCATTATTTTTTTCGAATAATTTCGTTAAATTTCATTCCATTTCTAAGTTCAAATAAATTTATCTCTTCACTCAGAAATGAGAAGGAATTACGCCGTGTCTAGCCATACGAAACTTACAAGCCTACTGAAACATTGTGTAGGTTCTATAAAAGATTCTGCCAAACATTCTGTTCGACATCCGATGGATTTTCTGTTGGATAACTTACGAAAAATGGTAAAAACGGCTATGAGACATACCAAGAGTTCTTCACAATTTAATAAACATTTTACACAAACATTTTAGATTGGAAGCATGAGTTGCGTTGAAACTCAAACTTCTCCATACATGTCTTTGAGAACTGCAACACTTGCACAGGACCAGCATATTTTTTCTTGATAAAATACACAAGTGAAAACTTGCAAGCTGAGATTTATTAGTTTTCCAGTACGCTGATTCTTTAGGTGGGAAAATGAACTCGAAATTTGAGGCCAAAAAATTGGCTTTTTGCAGCCTTGGTATTACAAAGAGAGCATCACAGCGAGAGCCAAAAGCTAAACAAATTTCAGTCAATAGACTCCTACCAGACCAGTTCAGGCAATATAGCCTAAGCAGACCAGTTCAGGCAATATAGCCTGAGCAGACCAGTTCAGGCAATATAGCCTGAGCAGACCAGTTCAGGCAATATAGCATGAACAGACCAGTTCAGGCAATATAGCATGAGCAGACCAGTTCAGGCAATATAGCATGAGCAGACCAGTTCAGGCAATATAGCCTGAGCAGACCAGTTCAGGCAATGTAGTCCAACAAGAGAGCCATTTGAAAATTTTGCTATTTCACAAGTAAATGGCGTCTGTATAACAAGTTACTAAAGTTTCCGATTTGTGTTAAAGTCACATCTTGTTATTTGTCGTAATTAAAGTCATAAATTAAGATTTGAGGAGTTTTTACATGCAGGAAAAAGTAAATGAAAATCTCGAAACTAACTGAGTAGCATTGAATATAATAAAGAAATGCTCTAAAGAACTCCACAAGCTGTTAATAATGCAGATAATGATGGGGGAAAATAACAAAGTTTGAATGCATGTATTTCACATGGAATTGAAATGAAATAATATAATCTGTTGTGAAGCTGCATGTGGTGAAATTCTGTCCCCATCACTCGCGAATATTATCAGAATAATCAACGATGTTTTTCACAGCTGGTAGATTGTACGGCCATAATCCGTCAGTGCATTGATGTTATATAATATTTTTTGATCCAGTTCCTCAATTGAACTGTTCTACTTAAACGTCATTTTTAACCCATTTTGTTTTGAATAAAATATACTACACATAAAGCCAGAGCATAACATTGATACTAAAATTGAAATATCTCTAGTGGCAGTTCCAAGAAGGAGAACTTTGCGAACTCTCACTAGACTGCCACTGACAATTTTTAAGACACGTGCTAGTGACAACGTTCATCCACTGAAAGTCACTTTGCTATGTCAACGAGAAATGTGAGTTATAGTCTCAGAAAGCAAGGAGGTGCCTCAAGAGTGGACATTGTGTTCTTAAAGACACATTGAAGTCGGACAAATGATTCGTCACAAATGATTGGAGACATATTGAAGTTGAACAAATGGTTGGACACTAGGAGTTGTTTAGAAACTTTTACGTCTGATGAGTCTGATGAGTCGCTCAGAGTCCCAAATTTTCTTTGCTTAACTCGTAGCTAATGGCCATCTAAACTGAAGGTATTTTTCCATTTGAGTGCTCAGTGGCGTTTCAATTGCGTCCGCTGACTTTCCCCTGAATTTGTTTATAATCTGAAATACCTTCTTCTTGGGTTGCCGAAAACATTTTCGAAAAGCATCAGAATGAATAAAGGAATTTTTAGAGACATAACATGGGGAAAGTTGCAACGTATTTTGCAAATTTTTCAAAATGAATTTCGACAAAAAACCATTACCAATAAACATGCAGCCCTGACGTCCCAAGCCATGTTATTTGCCGCTTTTTTGAACATTCAAAAACGAGATAATAAGATAACAAAATATTGATGATGAAGGAAAGATATAAATAGAGAAAGAACATAACATAACAACTCGTACGAAACAGCGATGTTTGTTCTGTAATTAACAAAGTTACTATTTTCTAGGGTCGATCATCACGTCACAATAAATGAACATGTTTTCAGTTTACGACATGCTGTATAGGTTCAATGCAGTCATTGAAGTCAGTCGTAAATATAAAGCCTTCTTGCACACTGTGTTCAGGACTACGTCTAGTCCAGGGATAAAGAGATAATTACGATGTCGTTCTTGGAACTCAGCATTTTGTGTGCAAATCCAGCGCGCGCACAAATGAACTGAGGAACATCATTCAGAGTAAGGAGCTTTGATGGCTTGTAATGACCAGATAATTGGGTATTGTTGCAATGAGTGTTGAACAACAAGGTAATCCTATGGAGTCTGATTCTTTTCAAGCGTTGGATCGAAACGTTTTGCAGTGCCAGGACTGTTGATGGCAGAAGCCCTCGTGGTTCAGTTACGGGGTAAACATTTCTTCTTTGTTCGGGCAAGGATTGTCTTTGTAATGATTTAATTGCTTTAGGTTAACTTACTAGTAAAACTTACGTCTTTTCTAGTAGAAAATGAAGTTTTTATTTGCTAAGTTCTCTTGAAAATATTTGGGAGGGTGTCTCACTTTGCTTTAAAAGTTGTCTTTCCAGTTTCTGAATTATACCCTATTTGATTTTAACTAATTTATATACATACATATCGAGTAAAAAATTTATATATGTATGTAATTTAATTATTTCATATCAAAGTGCTTTTTATTTTCCAGTAATATTTAGATATTATGCAACAGGTTTCAATAATTTTTTATGAAAAACCACGATTTTGATATGTTGGATACATGTTATATAAAAAATATATTGGTGTACAAGTATTTGTCCTCCATCTCTTCCTCTGAACATCATTCGTTAGAAGGATCTCGGTGTGCTTAAGAAAATATATATAACTGCCTTTGCCGGAAAATACAAATATATATTAATTGTCTTTAGGGGAAACAAAAACAGCTGTGAATGCCTGAGACTGCAGTTCACTCGGTGGCAATAAAGTAATGCAAACGTGCAACAAATTAATACATAAAAATGTTTAAATGGCATTAAAAAAGTGCTACAATGGTTAGATTAGTCCAAGGTTGGGGTAGAGAAGCAATAATTATGTTCACAACAATAAAATAACACACTGTGAAGATAAAAAATGAGGAATTTAGTGCATAATTAAGTAGTATAAATAAATAAATACAATATGCAGTATTTCTGTACATTATAATGTTATAAAAACTTTGAAATAAGTCTTGCAAAGGTCAGAGCAGCGAAGATTGAGACTCCTAGCAAGTATTTTAATTACCAATAATAATATGACACAAAATACACTGTCAAAATGCTACACATATCTGCACAATAATGTTATAAGATTTAATACAGAGGTCATAGAGGCTGACGGGTGAGATTGTGAGGTGGTGTTGGGAGCAACACAAGCAACACAAGCAACACAAGCAACACAAGCCACTCTGTGTGAGTTACGCTCGTGAGACCTGCATTTAAATGAATGGTGAGTGGAGTAGAGAGGGGAGGGGAGTGGAGAGGCTAGACACTCAATCCTTAGGTATGTTGGTGCATAATGCAATCTCCAGCAATCAAAAAGAACGTGCTCAGCAATCTCAAAAAATTCCAAAAGGTTTCCAGCAAATGCATAATGATTTGTAACCTTGTACAAAGTGTCCCATAAAAGTTTATAGATTTTTGAAAGGCTGTAGTTTGAATACTACTGGTATTCATAAGGTGTACATAAAGTAGGTAATCATGTATTCTGAATACAAAAAAAAACTTTAGATCTTGCTCTTTCGAATGGGACCTGTCCCAGCCTCTAGCACCAGTAGTATTTAAACTACAGCCTTTTAAAAATGTATAAATTTTTTTGGAACACCCTGTAGTAAAGCTTGACTTTCACAAATACACTTTACAGTAACATTCGTACTATGTGTCACTATAGTGACATTTGTGGCCCTGAGATATTTCTTATGATCTTCGGTAACAGCCTTTGAATGTACAAAATGTCTCATTCCTGTTGACATATTCTATTCTATCCTAGTTAATATCCTGCATTCACTTTGTAGCAACACTGAGCATATTTCATTAAACCCCCGACACGTGTACCATAAAATTTTTGGTGCTTGCTTAACACGTTGAGTGCGATACGACCCGCCGGTGGGTCGCTCAGGTTAGGTTCTATAATTTTTTCAAGGCTTTCTAGTGACTGTGTGTACAAAGTAAAGATTTGCACCAGCTAGGCAATCGCAGGCAACGTGTTAATTAAAAATTCTCAGGGCATACCCAAATGACTAGCAATCCACCCCCAATTTACGGTTTCCAGTGTATGCATGTACCCAAATAACTATTACAGTAATCAATTATTAATTTACGGTTCCTAGTAAATCCATAAACCAAGATGACTAAAAATTAACTCCCAATTTACGGTACCCAGTACATACACATACCCATTGACTAGAAATGAACTCCTAATTCACGGTTGCCAGTATGTACCCAGTTAGAAATCCCTACTTCATAACTAATTATTTCTACCTTGCATTCAGTATTAAGCATAGGCGGGTACTCGAACTATGATACTACGCCAAGCTTGCAGTCGTATCTATAAGCCAAAGCAAAATGTCTAGCTTTTTTCCATTTCAATGAACAATACTCAATTGCATTAGATGATTTTCTCTCAAAATTAGCTAACGTTCCCAGTTGTCCATCTGCACCATCTCAAGACGGCAATGAAGCCTCACATTACACTGTCACAGCTGCTGAAAACTACTGCCGCCACTCATCATCTCGAAACTCGAACTGCAGCCACTCGTAGGTAACTCCTGCATGGTCTCAGGACACTCAAACTGCAGCCACTCGTAGGTAACTCCTGCATGGTCTCAAGACACTCGAACTGCAGCCACTCGTAGGTAACTCCTGCATGGTCTCAAGACACTCGAACTGCAGCCACTCGTAGGTAACTCCTGCATGCACAGGGCCGGTGTCAATGGGAATCATGGACTTTGCGTGAATGCATGAATAATTGAGGTGAAATCCGTAATATTGAGGCAACAGTGAATTTAGGAATGTTGAGGAAGTTGAAGTCACTGCATTAACAAAAAACTTAACTTAAAAGTTTTACATGAGTTGAAATCTACCGTTATGAAAAAAGTATAGATGTAGCGACTAGTTGTTTTTGTAGACAAGTAAAAGACAGTAATAAATATACGTAACTTGTACTTCCCTTCGTAGACAATTAAGAGACAGGTATATATGTAGTTTCTACTTGTCTTTGTAGACAAGTAAACGACAAGCATAAATATAGCTTGTACATGTTTGTTAACCCTTTAGCGACCAATTTGTTTTGTTTTTCTAGTTTCTACATTTAAGCTCACAAAGACCGTCTGTACACTGATGCAATGAAGTATGCTGAGAGCCAGGCAGCCAAAAGAAAAACGCTGTAACATGCCGCCGCGTTCAAACCTAGTAGCAACCTCATATTGCTCACTGTTTAATTATTAGAACAATTCTCCCAAAGACCATGAAAGGCAACCGAATAGTCCACTTGGTCGCTAAAGGGTTAAACTATCTTGCAAGCTTCATGCAGAGAGAGTAATCAACCTGATAAACAAGGATTTCAAAACTAAACACCCACGCCTGTTGTCCGATACAGTTTTGAAATTTCTAAAACAGGAACAAAGGCGTCGAATCTGCTTCACCGTGTGCTATTAACAGATCGAATTCCCAATAGAAACTTGACTGTATCTCCTTCTTGATGCTCACACCGAGTGCATATCATGGATTTAATCGTCAAGGCTGCAATGCAAGGCTCCATGGAAGCCAAAAGCTGCTTTATTCGAAAGTCTTAGTTACTAATTGGTGTCAGTTTCCCAGATCGATAATGAACATTATGGACAGAAAAGAAAACAATACCCCTATGTAACGATCTAAAACAAAATAACATGTCTGGAAGTGTTCGTAAATGGAGTTGAATTTGTGTGAGTGCTCTGACAATAAGTAGAGTGCATCTAGTTTTCGTGAACTCATTTTACTCTTCGAATGAAATGAATGATTGTGAATGCCTAATGCTCAACGGTTTAGAAAAAATCGAATTTGAAATAGCTACATTTTTCGATCAACGAGCGGCTTATGAAGAAAACTCTCATAATTACAAACTGAAGCTCATAACATGGTCAATTTTCACAACACTTCCCTTCTTGAGCCACAAACTTTCAGACAGCAGTGCGTAGGTTCGATCCCCGTAAGACTTTATGGCAAAAAAATACGGCTGACGCCGGCACAAAGTTGTTTGTGCCATGTTGTATAGAGTGTAAAAGGGGAAACGGAAATAAACATAGGAAGGTTCCCGATTTGAACAAGTTTTCTTACAATTGGATACCCATTTGAGAGCCATTAACTGCGTCTTTGATCTCACAAACTGCTTCTTACCATAAACTTATTGCTTAGCAACTATTGCATGATAACTACTCTGCCTTCCTAACCTACTTAACTTCCAACCTGTTTAAGCATTTAGGTTATCTTTCATTAAACCTGCTTTGCAGGGAACCTATTTTAGATTCAAGTTGTCTTTCGATCAACCTGTTTTGCATTCAAGTTTTCTCATTCAAACAGTTTTACACCAAACATATTTTGCAATCAAATTGTTTTTCATCCAATCTCTTTAGCGTGTACCTTGGCTTGAGTCGAATCTATTTCCTATTCAAGCTGTTTTGTACCCAATCCCAATCTGTTTTGAATCTAAAACTGCAATTGCAGAAGCCAATGGCTGCCAGAGGAAAAGGAAGGCTGTAGGAGCAACATTTATGACACTTCTCACTAGTGGCTGCAAATCTTTGCACTGCTCGTTTCAGTGACAATAATTCCATATACTACTCGTTTGAATCCATGATCTAGCGCTCCACTCCTTTGAGTGGAAATCATTCAGAGTGGCAAAATTGTGGCCAGTCGTTTTAGCGGCATTCCTACTGAAGAAATACATGCAGCACAGAAGCTTAGAGGTTCAATACGAGGAAGTTTTCTTCAACACAAGACACGCATGTGCAGTCATCATCACATCCTTGTATCTTTTATGGGTTTCACTTCGATTACCACGTCACAATCGTATGTGTAACGCTAATTCGAGGGACAATTGTTTTATTTTACCTCTTGCTGTGGCCCATTTAAGTTTTGCATCGCCTACAAAAATAAACTAAGAAACCAAAAAAATTAATAACTTTCAATTTGATCAGAATTTTCACAAAATTCTCGTACTATTGTCATTTTCAAATCATTTTCTTTTCAGTTGTCATAACCATTTGATAAACAAAAATTTTCATTTAACATATTTTATTAACTGGAAATCTGACGGGCAGTCAACGTGTTCAAAAAATAACCTTTTCTCACTGCATGATAATTTATCTCAATGTGCGTATACTTTTCTTCAAATTCTAAGCAGAGAATCAGCTAAAAAATAATTGCCCGCTTGGAAACGTGCGCTTGTTAAGTATGATAAATGTTAGAAAAAAAGATTCCAATAAATAAAAAAGCATGAGAAGGACTCAAAGAAAACACAGGTGTCACTTTAAGCTTTGCACTCACTGTACAGGATATTATGAACTCATAATACAAAGAATCCTTGTGCTGAGTTTCAATTTTTTCTATTACTGATAATTTGAAACTCTGATTCCCTTGACGGACATCACGTATTAAAGGCAATAATTTATTCTTATTTTGAAGGTGCATGCTTTAGTAGCATGCTGCTCCTGCTGCTGGGTGCTGGGCACCGTTGTGCTGACATAATGATGCATTATGTACCGTTGTGCTGAATAATGATGCATTATGCACCGTTGTGCTGACATAATGATGCATT
>VCRD01002896.1:32047-62865 GCA_006783055.1 Trinorchestia longiramus | reverse complement strand
ATGTACCCCTTTAGATGAACACATGTACCTCTTCAGATAAGCAAATGTACCCCTTTAGAAGAACACATGTACCCCCTTTAGATGAACACATGTACCCCTTTAGATGAACACATGTTCCCCTTTAGATGAACACATGTACCCCTTTAGAAGAACACGTGTACCTCTTCAGATAAAGAAATACACCTCAGGTTGAGAGCACCCTAGTCTACAACGCCACAAACACTGTTTTGACCCGCTGTATGTTTGTCTCCTCAGCGTGTGCTTGCGGCCGCATCCAGGCTGCGTTGTCCCGGCAAGCTGCTGGCGGTGTGCAGCGATACTTCAGTTGTGGTCTGCAGGGCTGCAGTCCTGCTCCCCCTGTCGTACAAGGACGTGAACTCACCAACACGTTGTGGACGAGCTTCCAGTTGACCCCGGAGATGCTCAGCACTGCCGTGGTCTATGAAGACCACTGATTCTATGCTCTGGTGTAATTGTTTAGTTGATGTAAATAGGAGCTGTTTAGTAGGTGTAAATAGGAGCTGTTTAGTAGATGTAAATAGGAGCTGTTTAGTGGATATCAATATTGTGTCGAGCGTGTTATTGTTGCTCTAGGGTACGAAGGCATGTCTGCGACGCGCCAATGTTTTTTTTATAACTGCCGACCAGTAAAATTATGATTAGGAGGGAGTTATTTGTTACCGTTGAGAACGGATAGAATCTAGACGTGAACTGTGACGTGTATCAGCAAAGTGAAAGAGTATAAGGCAATGTTTATCTTGTTATTGCTTCGCGATACACGTCATGTTGGAAGGAAGAGGAATAACACAGTTATGGTCAATCAGTTACACTCATGGATCGCAGTAGAATTCTTTTAAAACGGCACTCGCTGGTCGAGCTTTATATATTTATTCATTGTTTTTTCTTCTTTAACTGCCTTAAGCAATTGATATTGTTTTCCTTTTATGTCTAGCGTGTCTATGAATTGTTTGTGGTTACTTGGGTGATATTAACCGGCAACTGCAAAGTCCCATGGGTGCCGGTTAAAAAGACTTCTACTGTACTATAAGATTTCGTAAGAATAAAATAGATTTTCCAGTGTAGTCGCTTGAAAATATGTTCATAATTTAAAGTCTTTCATTAATGTTGTAAGTAATGATGACCACCGGCTGTGATAATATTTTAACCGGCTTTACCTGACTAGTTCATCGTTTAGATTTTGTTGACTTTGTTGTAAGGATTGTGGAAGGGCATTATTAGTCCTCTTATTGTGGTTCATAGGCCCATACTAGTACATTAGATTGTTTACAAGGATCTCTGAGGCTGTTCTCAAGTTTGCCAAAATAGTGTAAGATTTTTTAGGATTAAGAAATGGGTGCTCAATGTGTCAGGTTTCCATGTCATGTCAGTCTGGAGGTGTCATATCATGCATACGAGTTGTCATATCATGCATACATTAGTTGTCATATCATGCATACATTAGTTGTCATCATGCATACGAGTTGTCATATCATGCATACGAGTTGTCATATCATGCATACGAGTTGTCATATCATGCATACATTAGTTGTCATATCATGCATACATTAGTTGTCATATCATGCATACATTAGCTGTCACATCATGCATACATTAGCTGTCATATCATGCATACATTAGCTGTCATATCATGCATACATTAGTTGTCATATCATGCATACGAGTTGTCATATCATGCATACATTAGTTGTCATATCATACATATGAGTTGTCGTACTAAGTTTTGTAATATTTTCCATTATTACGTTAGTTCTTCGTCCTTAAGGAAAAATAAATAATCATCTCGAGTCCGTGTTATTTTGCTGGAGCTGATGAGAAAAAGTGAAACTGAAATAGTGACTGGGATGATGTAAAGTAAGACTTGTGTTTTCTTCAATCCGTAATGCTTGACTTTGTTCTGTGATGATGAACTGCCACTCCAATTGTGTAAAGTAATTTTTTTATTTTTTTACCTGTTACATTGTTTTGACCTGGACATTGTCTAGGTTTCCGCGTTCCAAGTTGCAAATAACCGCTTAAATTTTTTGGTGAACCATAAATGTGATTTTAGACGATATGAGGTGAATTATGTGGCTGTGTTATGTATTTTAAATGGAATACCTAGCCGACTTGTGCTGCGTATCGTATTTCTCCCATAGTTTAGTTCAGATAAGAACTAGTACACCCACATGTGAAAAAAATCGTTTTTTACTGAATTTTTAGTTTGATTTGCCAGTGGACGTGGGCTTTACGAAGGAGTTTCTATGTTGAAGGATATGCTTTTGGTGTTCACAATACAATGCTTACAATACATTTACATCCTATCAAATTTTCTCTTATTTAAATTCTTAAGAGCTTGCCGGAGACGGACCAAGCAAGCAGTAAACTGTATTCCACTATTTAACAGTTTGTTGCTTGCTTGGTCCGTCTCTCTGTGACGCTCTTAAGGATTTAGAAAGGAAATTTGGTGGAGTATACATGTACGTAATTTGGACCGTTAAGGGCTTATAGTAATTTTTATAACTCTTCAGCCCCAACCCTCAGACTTCTCTTAGCTCCGAGCCGACAATTAATATCTTTTCTAGACTCTGAACAGAATATCTTTTTTATCTCGTCTTATCGGAGCGAGTGTCTGAGGGGATAAGGGACTGTTGAGTAACCCAACAGGATAAATGACACAGGAATGAGTTTCGATACATATGTTAAGAACCACCAAAGTAAAGTTATTCGGTCTCGCTACCATGTAATATCTCAACCCCCAGTGTGCGAGCACGGGCGTAAAGAATGGGCTTGGTAATGAGTACGGTGGGGAATCTTCAGTAGAGGAGAACTTGGAAAGGCCAATGAGGAGTCTTGGTGAAGATGTTAACTTTGCAAGCGGTTTAGAGATGTTGACTGTGGAAGCGCTTGGTAGAGTCCGTGACGCTGAGCGTTGCAGCCTCATACGAGTATAGGGCGGTTGGCTGGGTGTGTGACTGCTCATTAGTTAATGTCGTGCTTCTGGTTGCAACAGGGCATAGCCTCGTCGCTGAATTTACTTCTTCTGTCCTGTTTGCTCATTGGCCGATGAAAGTTAGCCTCGTCGCAGTACTCGTTCGTAGTGGAGCCATGCGATTCACTACAGGCTACAATTGAACAGTGACAAGGGTCTGTTTGGGTCGCTGTCTGAGAGGTCTTATACACTAGTCACAGTTGCCGAGTACGTCGGAATTCACTGCCGTATTGCGCTCGTTACTATAAAATAATGTGTGTAAAACTTTTTTGGGGAAACAGTTTTTAAATCTGTAGCTTATTGTGTCCCACCTTATTTCTATAGAATGTAGTTTTGTAGGGCCGGGCCCTACAGTTTAACATGACGGACTCAGCCTTTACCTCACATCACATAATGGATGAGAATAATTGCAAAAAGCATAATAACTAGTCATAAGACGCTAGCATAAAACCTGTGCTCCAAGTTTTTCTCACTTATTATTTTGGCGAGAAGGATTTTACTTCAAGAATAAGAACTCCCGTGGTGATCTAAGTCATCGAACTGCTAACTCACCTAACGGTCGCCACGAGTAGCGGTTGAGTGGAAGTTGGTCGTGATCATAAAAGTCATCCGCTGGTACGTACTTGTGTTGGATGTGACAGTTATCACTTGTTACTACACTGCGGTCTTATATTATGTTCATGAGCATTGTCGGCTATACGTCCTGGGGTTTAATTAAACCTCTAATCTTGATCCATTTGTCGGCGATGTTCGAGTTCACTGGGGCGAACGATGTACCAGTACGTGGATATCGAAAGCTTATAGTCTGGTGCCAATGTATGATGGTTACTGATTTCGATCGTTTCTTATTTCATTCTGTAGCGTAGCAAAAATTCTCAAGTTTATATTACCGTGTGGTTCTGACTGTGTAGTTCAGAACTTGATCCGAGATTAATAGTAGGGGTTTTAAATCCTTTTAAATTCATTTTAGTATTTCACATATCAATTTAGATTAAATTAGGTTAGAGTTAATTCACATTTCATGATATATATTCCAAAATATCTGTAAATTCATGCAAGTTTCTACAAGGAGACTAATCTCTTACTGGAGCAGTCAGCCTTTGAAGACATGGATTGCAGCCCTCTTTTCTGCAACAACTTTTTCAGATTTTTTAAAATGAATTAAGAGAATTTGTACTTACAATCTTATTGCTCAATTTATTTGACTTCTAAAAGTTTTTAGCTGAATGTTGACTTCCTGAAATGGGGCTTCACTTGAACTAGTCACTTCCAACTAGTCTCATGTTCTATTGTTGCACTATATAACAAAGAATGCATGTCTACTCCTTCATCTTGATCTAATATATGAATGTTTTCTGAGATTGCTTAATCTGTACAAACCCTTAATTTGTAGTCACTGGAATGCTTTATAAAATTTACACATAACTAAACCAGTGCAAATCTTTACATTGTACAGTCACTAGGAGACTGTAAAGTTTATGCCAGTCACTAGGAGACTGTAAAGTTTATGCCAGTCACTAGGAGACTGTAAAGTTTATGCCAGTCACTAGGAGACTGTAAAGTTTATGCCAGTCACTAGGAGAGTGTAAAGTTTATGCCAGTCACTAGGAGACTGTAAAGTTTATGCCAGTCACTAGGAGACTGTAAAGTTTATGCCAGTCACTAGGAGACTGTAAAGTTTATGCCAGTCACTAGGAGACTGTAGAGTTTATACCAGTCACTAGGAGACTTAACTGGAATGTTGATCACAATGCTGTTACTCTTGTTTTCTTGCTTAAAAAGTCCTCAAATTACATCTTAGAAATCAGTTCTCATTGCTATTTCCTTCCTTCACCTTCTGTATCAGTGTTTCTCAAAGTGGTCTATCTGCCCCCCTGGGTATGTTGAGGAAATGTAAGAGGGAGGTAGGAGGGTATACCTTGAATGGGAGGCATATATTACTGTATAATATACAGTAATATAATCATTAGGGGGCAGTGGAAAATCAAATGGTGTCCTATCACCTAAATAGGTGATTGAAAAACTTTGAGAAATGCTGTTTTATATCATCTTGCTTATGCTCCTCTGTGTACCCTCTCTGTTCTCTTTTATAATGTTGATTGCTTCATCTCTATAGGATTTTACTACTAAAGGGGAGTCCTTAAAAAGGGATTTATACAGGTTCACTATATTAATGTCTTGTTATCTATTGTTTATCTTATAGTTTCAGCTATCTAGTTTACTTTTTGAATAGTGTTGGTTATATGTTCACTTGGTTTAGTTTTACTGACTGCTGAATTACAATTTTTTTCCAGATGTGTGCCTACATCATAATCTTGATCACTTTTTTTTCAGTATTAAATCCAAAGTGAATTGTTGTATGTTTATTCATATTAAGTATTGTTTTTCACTTTACTGACCATTTGAATGTGATGTCCCATCCTTATTACCATCTCTTTAATGATTTGTTAATACATATTGGAAAATTTCAATAGACTTGAACTAATATTGGTATAAATATCAATTGCATGAATAATTAAAAGTAATGGACCCAGCATGGAACCCTGTGGAATACTGCTTGACTAGTGTTGACTTATGACTCTTTATTACCACTCTGTATTTTCTGATCAACCATTTAGTTAACTATTTCCATTAAATTTATGGCTTTTTACTTACGCTATTAATCTTTCATCTGGTACTCAATCAAAAGCCTTGGCCCAGTCTATGGAAAGATCATCTACTGGTTAACCCTCAAGAGATTGTGTAATCCTCTCCATAAAGAACAGTTTGTAAGACAGAGTATTTTTTGTAGGAAGTCATGCTGTGTTTCTTTATGATGTTGCCACCAAGTAAGTAATCCAAAAGGTTTGTTTCTCAAAGACCTTGCCAACTTTGGAAGTAAGGCTAACAGGTCAGTGTGTGCTAATAGATTTTGCTGCAAGTTTCTTATCTCTGTAAATTGGGATTATATTTGCCTATTTTCAATCCAGGTACTTTGCAAGGTGTAAATCTTTAATTAAAAATAATGCTCTGAGGTTCCATCAATTTTTTCTCTATTTTTCTTTTTTAAGTGTCTAAATGACATTTTGAAGGATGTTTCTCTGAGTCAACTCTGATCAAATTCTGTAGATTCTGTAATTTTTGCAAAGCTCTCTAGTGACTGTATGTACAAAGTAAAGATTTGCACCGGCTAGGCAACCGCAATGGATGTGTTAAGAACCGGTGGCCTCTCATGCTCAACTGTCGCACCCCTTGGTCTAACTAACTTCTGTAGGCGTTGCCCATCCCCTGTACTAACCTTATGTTTTGGTGTTTTTTTTGAGCCAGTTTCACCATAAAAAAACTTGCTACGGTTAGTGGTGTGAGTGATGGGATATTAAAGAGAGGCTAGAGTAACTGGGTGTGCAGTTATACGGAGCACCTTGTGAGCTGTACCGTGACTGCCTGCCCTACACATGGATATCGTATGTCTTTGGAAATTTAGAAATGTCCCTGAAAAAAGTAAAATTTAGAAATGTCCCTTTGTTAAAGTTTTTCAGTCACTTGATATTTTCATACTATTAGGTTGTTACAAAAATAATGGCCGCTCGAAGGTCTGGGGTTTGTAAAGTAATTTTAACAAACCTTTTTTTAGTTTATTTTCGATGAACCTCGGCATGCATAACAATTAATGTGTGCTGATTAATATTTTGTAACTTCTTTTCAGACGGAACATAATTTTGGATAGAATCCCTCCATGATGAAAATGACAAAACATGACCTTCGCCTACTTATGTTGCACGAGTTCAAACTTGGGCACAACGCCTCTGAAGCTTGTGCCAATATCAACAGAGCATGGGGAGCAGAGACCACAAGGGATCGGACAGTACGAAGGTGGTTCGGGAAATTCCGGAGTGGTGATGAGAGCCTTAAAGATGAAGAGGGTAGAGGACGTTTGAGTAGTCTCGAGGAAGAGCAATTGCATGCGGTTGTTGAGCAAAATCCAGGTCAAAGTGTTAGAGAAATGTCTCAGACACTTGGTGTCAGCATTGCAACAGTCTCGCGCCATTTGAAGACCATTGGAAAGGTGAAAAAACTCGATAAATGGGTTTAAATGGTATGGAAATTTAATCAGAAGCATGCATTAAATGCATGCTTCTGAAATCGGCCGTTATTTTTGTAACAACCTAATAGTTATATTTTAAAAATCTTTGTCCATCTTGGGATATTTTTTCATTCCTGCGCATTTCTGTAGTCCATTACTTGATTTCAAAACACTGTACTGTAGTTGCTATCACTAAGTTTAGTACAACTTCCACATTTACAACTGGAGGCTGATTACAAGTTAAAATAAAATCTAAACTACTTTACCCTCTAGTAGGCTAAAGAGTATTTTGCAGGAAAGTTATCAATTATCATCCCTACAAAAATTTAGCATCCTCATCTGCATGCAATGTCTTCATTCAACTCAAACTGAGAATGTTTGAAGAGATTAAAAAATGCAAACTCTTTCATGGCAACTGGATCTTGTCTGAATTATAGATGTGGAATTTCTTGTTTCTGAGTTTTTTCACAGCATTTTTGATAATTCTCCTTTATTTCACTGTTGTAGTAACTTACATGATGGATAAGCAAGACTTCAAGCAGGATTATATAACAGCTTACTGTAGAAAGAAAAGTATATCCTTCAGTTTAATAAACCCTCAGCTGTTAATTGGACAGACCACTGTACACCAGGATTTTCTGTGTTAGAGGAGCAAATGTTGCAGTTATTAGATGGAGGAATTATTTATAAAATTTGTTCATGACAACGTGCATCAGGCTGAAGAACTTCATTTTTCTTGCGCATTACAATGAGGAGACTTGCTGCTGCCCAGTTGAAGATGGGTGAATATGGCTGATGTAATCAGATCTAAAGTCAGCATGTATGTATAGTCACCATTGATGTTGGTTGTCTAAGATGTCAGCTGTTTCCATGTGAGAGTTTTCTGTACTAGACAGTAGTTACTAGACCTCCAATATGGTCGAGTCTCAACCCTGCGATGCCAGCAACGACGATTGAGCTTTTTAACATTCATTGCGGTTGCCTAGCCGGTGCAAATCTTTACTTTGTACATACGGTCACTAGAAAGCTTTAAATAAATTACAGAACCTAACCTGAGTGACCCACCGGTGGGTCACACCGCAATGAATGTGTCAAGTATTGCTATTTTACATACAACCCTAGTTTCCCCATGTAGTGTTATTCATTCCTTTTAGAAGAAAATGCCTTTTTGTGTCGAACACAGGTGGGGAAAATGCACTAGATTGTTATATTTCTTAGTCGCACTTCGCGGTGTGTTCTATAGCTTATTTTTACTTGCGTTATGCTGTGTGTATCATTTGAAACTGTTTATTTTTCTATGTTGTAAGTAGTAAAGAGTACAACAGATATCTGTTGAACACAATCATTGCGGCATGACCCACCGGTGGGTCACTCAGATTAGATTCTGTAATTTTTGCAAAGCTTTCTAGTGACTGTATGTACAAAGTAAAGATTTGTGCCAGCTAGGCAACCGCAATGGATGTGTTAAGAACGGGTGGCCTCTCATGCTCAACTGTCGCACCCCTTGCTCTAACTAACTTCTGTGGGCGTTGCCCATCCCCTGCACTAACCTTATGTTTTGGTGTTTTTTTTGAGCCAGTTTCACCATAAAAAAACCTTGCTACGGTTAGTGGTGTGAGTGATGGGATATTAAAGAGAGGCTAGAGTAACTGGGTGTGCAGTTATACGGAGCACCTTGTGAGCTGTACCGTGACTGCCTGCCCTACACATGGATATCATATGTCTTTGGAAATTTAGAAATGTCCCTGAAAAAAGTATTTGTCATTGAATTTTGAAATGCTTGTAAAAACTTGTATTGTGTACTTGAATTTTTAAAAAGTAAAAATAGTGAGCTATTGAAAAGTAACAAGAGAAACTCGAGTCATTTGCAGCATATTGTAAATGTGTATTGTGTGACAGTGGCTATTAAATCGCTGCAGTTGTCCATATTTTTCAATGTGAGTGGAATTCAACAAACCCATGTCCAATCCTTGTGTATTGCTACAATATATTGCTATATTGTACATTGCTTGTCAGTGAACGTAAAACAGAAAAATCTTATAAATAGTTGCAACGCTAACCGATTTCTATATTTAGAGTAGAATAGAATGAGGCTATAGGAACGAACCTTCTGGCCCATTCTTGGGTCGGATGATTACTTCGATAATTATTCGGTTGTTTACCTAAGTCCCATGCCGTATTTCTAGCCGCGTCAACCATGTCGGCAGCGGGATTCGAACCCGGGTCTTCCCGCTCGAAAGCAGATTCGCTCACCAGTCGACTAAATGGTGATTTGTAGGCAAATGTTTCTCATATGCTAATATCCACGATTTAATAAGGGAATTCACCGTACAGAATAGAAGAATGACTCGTACTGAGGGTCTTTCACTCCGCGGAACCAGAGCTTCTTACTCATTTGTTTTGTATGCAATTCCTCATTGATCAACTGTCTGGTAGGAACACAAAATTGCTTTTAAAGTCATGTTGATCTGAATTGGCAATGCTAACTGATATAATTAGTACGTCGCTATCTACCGTATTTGACGTCATTTAGAACGAATGGCTTCTCTTGCGGAGCAGTCTCATCCACTTGCTCTTGCCTCTATCCTCCGTGGGCGACGCCCATACTTTCCCTAACCTAAACCTCGTCAGAGTGTTTTTTTGAGCTTGTTTCACCTTTAACAAAAAACCTGCTACGGTTAGTGGTAAGAGTAAAGAGGTGAGATGTTCCATCAGTGCGCACGCACAGAGGTTCCCAGTGCTCAATTTTGGGTCTTATTGGGCGCCTGTGTCTAGTACAGTGGCACGTGTCAAAGAGAAGCCAGAGCAAATGGGTGTACAGTTGTGCGGAGCAGCTTGTGTGCTTTACCGTGACTGCCTACCCTACATTTCCAGAATGTGTCGCAAAATTAGTTTCTAAACCGATAATTTGTTCGAAGCAATTAGAAGCGAGAGCAACTGAAATGAAAGACGAGAATAATTGGTTTAAATTATCAGATGGTCGAATATAGCATTTGAAATGATCCGTGCCGGTTCTATCGTCGCATTTTATTGTAAAGTTTTAAAGAACAAAAGCTACGAGCACAGTCATATTAATAGTAAATATAGACACATGCTAGCCATGGCGCAAGTTCATAATTTTCGTAATTTACTATAAGTGGGGCACGCTCCCAACACGTTTGATTACAAGGAAACTAATTCTGTACTAGATTCTAGTGGAGCTTCCATTTGAAAATTGAAAATCATGGACCTTACGTTGCATGGTATGTCGAACATGTTTTTGTGTTAGACTGCAAAAAAGGGAGGGCGCTTTTCTATGGGTGTTGGGCGAGTGTTCATTGTACACTGTTATTTTAAGAAACTATGAACAATTTCTTGAACTTTAGAGTGGGGCAAGGGAGTCAGAGTCCCATTAACTTGTTAAATTTACACATAGATGTTTGCAGGATTCTTGATTGTAACATTTAGTCGATGAAGAAGCACTAAGCTTTGTTAATGGTGCCGTGGTCATCGATTTCAGATTATATCGGTTGCGGCAACATAACTTCCTATTTTCAAAGCGCATTGCTTTGAAAAACGGAAGTTATGTTGCCGCACTCTGTACTTGCCCTGTCACTGTGGCCTCTAATCAGGGCTATCAGACCTAAAAAATACAGGGTGTCTCAAAAAAATGTACTCGCCCTGTAACCGTTGCTAACATGCTGTCTTCTTTGTGTTACAGGTGTGAGGTTTGAACCTTTGCGAACACGATTAAATGTGATTAAAGAATCATGTTCGCAAAGGTTCGAACCTCACACCTGCAACACAAAGAAGACAGCATGTTAGTAACGGTTAAAGGGTGAGTACATTTTTTTGAGACACCCTGTATTGCGTAGGCCAGCTCCTATTTGTATATTTTTGACTAGTATGCCGAAGTATTCGGAGGAAAGTTCTCTCTTCTTGTATTAATTTGTTGATCTGAACAGTAAATAAGGTACTAAGTTTTGCGAGTTTTTTAATTTATCCCTCTCAACTGACTGAATCAAGTGGTTGGAGCACCGTCCTCCTGGAACCAAAGAAATCCATCTACAGGATGTTGAAGAATATCTTCGTGCATAGAGACAATGCCATGAACTTGTTTTTTTGGATGGGTTATTTTAAGGAATTGAGACATCCTGTGGCTACCAAAATCTTCAGACCTGTCTCAAACTTTTATCTATGGGTCCATTGCAAAGGTTTTCAGGATAAGTCCAGATAGTATGACTGACACAAAAGAAAAAGCAATGGAAGTGATTGCAGCTACACCCAGTGTTTTGCCGATGAAATTCGGCGTTTGGCAAAGTTAGCGATGCAAGGGGATTCGGGGCTGGAAAGGTTAATCAAATTGACTTTCATAAACGCATTCTCAGACCTTATTGGAGTTCCCCATCATGGGATATCCAATGCGCTAAAACTAGAAATTTGTGAACTGATTGATCTCACTAGAATTGTATCAGGAAAATAGCGGGGTGGTGTATCAGCTGCGATTGAATTTGAGTCGAGAGAGGAGAGAGAGTAAAACCGACACCGGCCAGTTTAGGGGGCAATGCTCTCGATGACTTGTAGAAGGACTTGTTCTTGTTTGAAACTGGATTCGGTAATCACGCTACACTTCTGTTACTGAAAATGACCTCATATGCACTTGCAGAATTATTATTTCTCCCTAGCTGTATCGAGACATGATGGAAAAGCAAGGCTTTGAAATTGAACTAGAAATCTAGTTATCCAGTTGATGTGTATTTAGAATACTAAGTTAATTAACCATAAAAGAGTTTTTCTTTCAATTGAAACCAGTTTTAACAACCTAGCGTTCTTAGTTTTTGTTTCATCATTAAATGAAAAGTATCAGTTAATTCTGGAACACCCTCTATAATAGGAAACCAAACTTCTAAAAATTGGGGAAAATATTTAGTTTCTTTTTTAATTTTTCAGATTGTTAGCCAAGAAACTTTTAATACGCAAAATGATAACACTGGTCAACACAATTTTGCTGACTAATGTTTCGTAGTTGTGTTTGACGAATTTTGACGTGCTGATTCCAAATAGGGTATCGATTTTTTGTAACATCAGGTTTCCATTCTAGATCATAGTCATATTTTATGACCTGCTGCATGTCTTCACTCGGTTAGGACAGTTTAACACGTTGACTCCGAAGTGGTACGTACAGTATGTGGACCACTTAGGTTAAGTTCTGTAATTTTTTCAGATCCTTCTAGTGACTATGCGTACAAAGTGAAGTTTTACACCAATCAGGCAATCGGAGGCAACGTGTTAATAAGTGTTGTAACTTCAACCCATAACTCAAAATGTCAACAGAATTTGAAAGGATAATCCATTCTAAAATAACACCACTTATTACTAAATGTATACAGGCTATTTCTCTAATCTAATGAAGAGAACACAAAAAATCGTGCACACAGCTATACATTCATTGAATAAATGCTCCCTACGGTCTGAAATTGTTGGTGCATTAGCCGAAAACAGTTCTAAGTTTTAGTGTTTTTTATTTTTTGTACAATGTCAATTCAATGTATTCCAGTAACATGTGAAGTATATGATCGAGTTAACATGTATTTCATTTGAATCAAACCTTTCGTATTGTTTTATACCGGCAATTCAGGACCAACTTGAAAATTGATATACACCAACAAATTCAGACGGGTAGGAGTAGAAGGTAGATTTGACAACTTCTGCAGTGCAAAATTGAAATAGATGCATTCAAATTCAAGTGAGAGTTCAATGTTTGCAATGGTTATAGGGTGTTTTTATGTGAGCAAGACGCTGAAATTTATAAGAAAATATTTGGCTTTGTGTCAATTGTGAGTTTGAGGCTATGTAGTCATCTCTAACAAGCCCAGAGAGATTCTGTCAAAGCGTTGCTGAGTCATTTACTATGGTAAACATGAAAATATAACTCTGGGCAAAAGAAATAATTATCAGTCACTGTACCACCATGTTATAATGATTTAAAAGTCCGTGAGATTCGGACTGCAGTGAACGACAGAGGTTGTACTTCTTAGACAGGGTGCGGCAACATAACTGCCTTTTTTCAATAAGGTCTTTGAACTATATTCAGGTGAAAATATCTTAGAATAAAAGCAGTGAAAAATGATACCAAGTATCTTTTTCAATTTTGTTCGATTCATTTAGGGATAAAATCAAACAGAGAATCAAGAGAAAATTTTTTCAGTCACTCTGTTTCGATTCAGTATAACAACAAAAAAGAGTAAAATTACATAACATTCAAGCTATAACCAGCATACAAACTTTCATCAATAAACGCCAATTTTTACAACACTGAAATAATAAACTAAAATTCATTGACTCCACATAGCAGGAAAACAAATTTTCAAACATTTCTTAAAAAACGGTCATCGTTTTCTCTCTACATTTAGATCAACTTACATACCTTAGACGTGAAACTGCTTAAATACACAACTAAACGTTATTACACGTTTCGAATCATAAAATTTTCTTCGTGCGACTTTAATTCGTGTATGATATTGCCTCGGTTAGAACACTATGAAATATTTCAGTTTTCCTTCTAACTGCATGTAGTGTAGTACAGGGTGCAGCAATATAACTTCCTTTTTTACAATGAACTTCCTGTGAAAAAAGGAAGTTATGTTGCCGCACCCTGCACAAAATAAGACAGTCAAGAGAATGGGAGAACCCAGCGGAAATTGCGATCAGTGACGTTATAAATTTTCCTTGCCCTATAAATAAATTAATAATTAAAAATTCAATTCTGACTAGCGTGGGGAATGAGAGGAGATTTAAAAAATGTTGATGCATCAGTAACCTTGACCGGACAGCAATGTATACAGCAATATACATTGTTAACTTCCATGGTTGAATTTATACCTCATAAGTAAGACGAAGAGTTTCAGTTCTAGTGAAATGTTTATTGTTCTGGTAAGTTCCTGCCCAAGACTCATACATAATGAAAAAATAAGAAGATCAATGAGTTTCACCTAAAAAAAAATGCAACAGAATTGATGAGTAGCTTAAAAATTCCTCAGCAGAACGACACAGTAAGAAAATCAGATAGACCGACAAGAATAACACGGCGTTCCGAGGCCTCTTTGATCATCCTGTAAAAAGCAGATCACAAAAATACTTCAAATTCTATGCTGTTCATCTCTCAGCGTAGAGTTTCCTACAGTTTATAAAGCGTTCAGAAAAAGACCCACTTATTAGGTTGTCACTTCTACGGTTAAAATCTACAAGCCAAAAATATATTACTTTTCTCCAAGAAGCTGGTATAATAACTCTAAGGTGTATCTATTCTTCAAAAATATTGTATACGCTCAAAGGTATAACGTAATTAGTCGAACCTTTGCACTGAGTGACTATGACCATTTTAGAGGCACCGTATAGGTATAGAAACTATTTTTAGTTATCAAGAAGTGTTTCACAAACCACCGAAATGAATTGAAACGATTCACTGTGGCACAAAAAAAAAGTTTTCTCTGAAATTCATTCCCAGTTTTCTTGCTCTCTCTAAAAATTGATCAGTTCTGCACAGATCAAGTTCATGAATATTAAACCACCCTATCCAAATCTAATCCAAATGTGAATCTAAAATTCTCATTTAGTAGAAACTAATTTTAATGAAGCTGTAGTTGCAATAACTTTCATAATTGTGTCCTTGTAAGGTAAAGTTCTCAATTCAGTATCATCACTCTCACTCCATCTCAAAATTGACTTACAGCTACAATTATAAAATAAGTTAAGGTGGTAAAAGTGAAAGTAAAATCTAAAGAGAGGTTTAAGTTCCTAAGTATTACCTTACATAACACTAAGAACCGCAATACTCTAACGTGACGAAAAGTCCTACAACGTTTTTCTGGTTTCTGCAATTAACAATAGGTACTTCTCACTACGCTGATCAATATCCATGAAAAGTAAAGTTAAAGCTATGATCTGGCCAAAAAATGTTTACTATAACGTGTTACATGACACAAAAAGCTATGCAATTGTAGTCAAGAAATTGATGTGACGCTGTCGCACAAAAATTGTTGAATTTCAAAAAGTTTTGTTATATTTTACTAGGCAAATATTATTGCGTACTAGCATACCGTGTTGAAGGACTAAAAAATGTTTATGTATAATACACAAGAAAGATCTGTCTTAACACATTTCCTGCGAAGTGACCCACAAGTCACTCAGGTTAGGTTCTGTAATTTTTTCAAAGCTTTCTAGTGACTGTGTGTACAAAGTCAAGATTTGCATCGGCTAGGCAATCGCAAGAAACGTCGTAAAAACATTTCCAAATGCAGTTTAGTCTTATTTGACATAGTTTAAATAAGAAGATGGCTACCAGTAAGGGAGTTCTTACCAAATCTTTTGCAAAACACTTTCATTGGGTCTTTTCGTCCTTCTATCAAATTAATCGAACTATATTAGCATCATGTAACACGTAATTGAAATGTGATCAATTGTGGGAACGATGGAAGACTCGAAGTGAATTGTGATTCATTCACAGTACACTAGCCAACCTCAACTATGAATAATTGGACACTACTGACAGACAATTAAGGGTTCACACGAGCACAGCGTGCGTCGCGGTTTCCAGTTACAAAAGTACACTGTTAACCTGTTTTCAAAAAGTGTGATGGAGACAATACCTAAGATGTGTATCAACCCTGCATGTGTAAAACGTTCAAAACACGTTACTGTTCTGATTGTTCAGACGCTGCCGGCAGTATGATAAGCCAATGAAAAATGGTGGTTATGTAGCATTTTCTTTTCGGGGAAAAAATGAGGTCTTTCAAGGGCCAATAATTCTCGTGCAACTTCTCTGCGAGATACTTGGAAATTAATACCAACGTCTGTACTTTTCAATTAGTAGCTTTCGTTAAAAACTCCAACATTTGTGCTGATGTTGTATAATAAAAGTCTACGAACCTCGAACAATGAAAAATGTTATTAAATCATATGCGATAAAATAATTTAAAATATTAGTGCCAATAGAATTAAAAGCTAGGAATTACAATAGTCGTCAATGCAACTGCGCAATTTGAAAGACGTTTCAATACCACGTAACCTGAAATTAAATTCAATTACAGAAGTTTGCAATTTTAAGAATTTCTGACGAAACCGTGCATATGAACTAAAATTACAAAATTGGCAGTGCTTATTCTAAACAAAATTTCCATACCTTAGAAGAGAAAAAGAAAACACGTCTGATGACCAGACCTTTGTATAGAAACGAAGAGCACAATGGAGGTGTGGTGGTGAAGGCCATAACTCCTTTTTTACAAATCGAAATGTAAAAAAAAAAATCGATTTTTGTCATTTCCAAGAAAGCTCGTGATGACTATTGATTTTTATTTTTTCAATATGTGCCAATTTTTTGTGGTATTTCATTTGATTTTGTAACGTACGGAATACAATTACACTGTACTGTTGGTATTATCACCATGATAACAAAAAAATCCCTTCAAAAATGTGCAACACTAAAATTATGAATGAAGGATCGATTTACTAGCGGCTTACCACATTGTGATATACATTTCTTCAAATGAGTTCAAGAAAAGGAGACTTTAAATTTGAATTTCAACTACATATATTGAAATTTGAGTTTATTGTGAAAGTGTCCATGAATTTCTTAATCCTGTATCGAAAATTTTCCTAAGGATTCTGAAATATTTTTCTGCAACACAACTTGACCTCAGATATAGCTAACAAAACTCACAAATTAACACCCAATGAAATTTAATTATTTTGTCCTGGTGCTTTGAATGTTTCGAGTACCAAAGTTTCACCGGTTTTGCTAGGCGGTAAAGACTTGGGCCGACTGAAATAGCAAAATTCATTACTGCACTTGCGATTCGTTTCGTAGCTCCTGATTGAATGATTTTGAAGATGTTCAGGCAGATCCCGAAGTTTCTTCTTCTTCTTGGTGCTTGTTCTTCAGAGCTTCCCAGTCAACTTCGGGGCGAGATATAGCGATGATTCTCTGCGGGTAAAAATACAGTATAGAATAGAATGAGGCGATAGGAACGAGCCTTTTTAGCCCATTCTTGGGTTGGTACCCAAGTGCCATGCCGTAATTCTAGCCAAATGATGGTCATACACAAACTGACCACCGCGGCAGCGGACCTCGAACCCTGGTCTTCTCGCATCGCAAGCGAGTTCGCTCACCAGTTGACCAAGCTGATGGAGAAGTAGTGTCAGACAAGAATGTAAATCTATTATAAATTAAACAGTGAATTGAACAGACGAACAATGTAAAAATGAAGCTAGGTGGCATTGTTCATTGGTTGTTCAGTTGTTCCAACTCATGTAAAAGAGATCCACGATATATACTCGTACACTGGACTAACACGGTGGTGGTCGGTGCAAGCAGGAGAGATGCGGAGGAAGGTTTAGAAGAGAGCCTGAAGAAAAGAGATGAATCGGAAATGGATAGAAGAGGGAAATGTGCAGATGCGCGCTGCACGCATAATATAGGTAGTTGAGACTGGTCTTTGAAATTTATATAAGAGTGGTATTTACGTGGCAAGGTCATGGGTGTGTCTTTATACGGTGTCCAATAAATATAATTCCGTTTAAATGTAAAATCTATTACTTACATTGCCTTTCTTTTTTGTTGACAATTTTTGTGTTAATGAGATCATACGTATTCCAGTACAATGTTAATCATAGTGGCTAAAGATTTAGACAAAATAATAGTTTTTCAAAGCTGCATATGACGAGAAAATCTCAAACGGATATTACTAACTCTTTAAAATTGAGAGAAAACTCATCTGGAGAAAGTTGAAGTGGTTCGAACAGACTGGATGAGAAACAAATAGGCTTGGACAAAGTACAAAGTCATCCTCGATCTGCCAAGCCTCAAAATTGATAAAAATTCACAAGAGAAAAGCTAAAAAATATAGAGATCCCTCAGAAACTTGGCAAATGAAGGGAAGGTATCCGCCGGAATATGTCCACTATTCTCAACAAAGAGTTGAAGACTTCTCCTTACAAACGTATAAAAATTAACAGCTGGGAAAATTGCGGATAAACGTGTTGCAAGAACGAAAATCTTTCTCTTTTGCATCCGTGACGGCACGCTGCCGAACCTCGCGTTCAGTGACAGGAAGAAACTGGATGTCCAGTAAAAAATTAAGTTACAAAATGATTGATTTTAGTCTGAGGTTGGCGAGATTCTTACCCGGGTAGTCATTCGAAGACAAGCAGTGGCATCAGTGATGGTTTGGACTGTAAATAAGTTCATTGATTTTTGTGGGAATAGAGTTAAAATTCACTAAGAAATTTTCCGTTACTGCATTCTGAGAGAGTCATTGTTTCCTTGGGCTGAATATTATTTAAAAAATGGCGGTGTCAAAACAGTTTGACTCGGGATCATTAAATGTTGCTCAGAAGACACAGGAGTGGCAGGTATCCAATATTCCCCCTTCATTTTGAAGGAGGAATGAACTCCTTCATCGCCAGACTGGAATTCTCTCAATTATGCTAGTAATTCCTCGTAATACGGTAATTCTTTACCCGATAAATTTCCAGTTACGGTGACTATTTTCATGCCTGTAGGGGTGACTTTTGACGTGCTGGAACACATATTCTATTATTACATCTCTTAATGGGTTCGGTATGCGGTAATTTCAATTTGCGGCAAGGTTTTCAGGCACGCATATGTATCTTATAACGAGGACTTACTTCCTTACTGTATCTATTTCTTACTTAAGATTATGGTTTCAGCGACAAATTGCCAAGATTTGGAAGTCAAAACACAAAAAGAAGTAGGCTAAAATTCCTCAAAAATTCATTCGTTCTCCTGCAGGTCATTCTCTAAGAGTCTTCAGTTTGTTATCGACGTGGACGGAAGACAAATTTTATATAACGTGTTAATTTTCAAATATTACGTTCTTAACTACTATTTTCTTTCCATTGCATTTGTGTACATTTGTTTGCAAATCAAACATGAGCTTTAAAAGTTATAACGTTAATTTTTGAAGACCCTGCTTAAAATGAGTGTTCATTATCGATGTTACTCAGCATCTGAAGTTAGAATGGAAGCAAGCATCGATTGGGCCGATGCTGGAAGCAAGAGGCCGATTGGGGCTTTGTATGAGCGTGCAAGTAATTGATGACACCTCTGAGGGTCGAATAGAATAGAATAAGGCAATAGAAACTAGCCGTTTGGCCCATTCTTCGGTTGATACCGAAGTCCCATCCCGTCTGAAGTAAGGGCATCAATTATGCACCTACACCTTAATCCCGTAAGTCAATTCAATCACGTACACGCACTTTATTCATGTACAAGCATTTCAGTCAAACGCATTTTCCCAACCATACATACAATGACTATGGGAGTTAGGGACAGAGAATCAGTGCGTTATAATACTGGGGATTCGTAATCCAATATTTGTCGAGACGATTTTTGAATGTGTTCACAGTGCCAGCAGAAACGATATTTTCGTGCAGCTGGTTCCAAGTTGTAGCTATTTCAACGAGAAAGAAGTGTGTTAAAAAACCTGTCTAACTGACCTCTCTCCAGGAACCAGTCGAAGGAGTCGCGTGGTAGAGGTAGAAGGCGTAGATTGGTGGACTCAGGAGCGTCGTGAGGGCAATCAGCCAGCCAATCACGTGGATGTACGTCGGAAATTGATAGTTCACGTACGAGGGATTGGTCCACATCACGATGTTCAGCATGAACACCGTCTGCAGTTACAAATATTTTGTTGGAATATTAACCAAAATGATTTGTAACACGGTGCTACATTTTAGTGAGAAATACTGTTTTGAAAGCATTTAACGGGACTGAAAAACGATCTGCTTTAGTCATGACATGAAAAATCCTTTCATATTTTTTTAAATATCAGAAAATTTTAATAAGCTAAAATCTACTTCATTGTAAATTACTGTTTTTAAAGAAACAATCATCACTCTACCAGTTTATTTAGAGTATAAACCAATTCAAATTTTAGACTGGTGATATCATTTCGAAACGTTGAGAAGAACTCAAGTCATTCACGTATATTACTTTGCATTGCAGTTAGAGCTGTTTCATGAGGTACGAAATTGAACCGAGTTTTTCAGAAATCGGACACAGATGATGCGTTTTTTGACACTGTTGTGCATGGAATTTGAACGAATTCAACTTTTTCAAACATTACACGATTGAACATGGTATTCGTACAACATTACTTTTAATACCTAAACTTCCTTTGATCGGAAACAGTTGGTGCAAAAGAAAAAAGTCTACAAACTTAATTCATACGCAATATTTTCAACGTTACATAATATACATATAAAGTACAATCAGCAACGATAAAGAATAACTTTTTCCAATGTTTTACTAAACATTAATGTCAATATGTTCTGTTGACTGTGCACCAACTGTTTCCGACCAGAAGAAGTACTTATTATCTCATATAAGTTGATTTGGAATATGAAACGGTAGTAGTGTGATTAAATTGTTACTTTCCCGGTTACTACATAATCAGATTCTGGATTTTTACAATATTAGTGGGAAGATTTTAGGCGAAATTTTTTTAAGTTAAATGAGGTATTGGAATATTTTGGCATTAAAGGGACATACCTAAATATTGGAAAGTGAAAATAACTAGACTAAAAAACTGATAGGAGCTAAATTTTGTTAAAATGCAAGTAGAATCTTACTTACAATTTATTCAAAAGTAATATATCACCAGTTGGAAAGCAAAATTCAAAGTAAAGGAATACGTGACCAATGAATTAGCCTTTCGCCTCATAGTCAACATTTTTTTCAGGGCTTAATTTGATAGGAAAATGCGCTGAGTTTTCCGCTAATGTATGGAAAAAATTTATTCATTGATGAGAATAATGTCTTAAAGTTTCATATTTTTCACGCTAGAGAACTGTAGTTGAGCTTCATTATCGATGGAAAGAGTTTCTCATTTAAATTTCATTAGGAAAATTAATCTGTTTTGTAATCCGAACCTTCTGAGTTACTATCCAGAACATATACAAAATAGTAAAGAAATTGAGGTTGGAATCTTGAAGTACTAGGACAAAGTTGATCTAATATGCTATAGACGTTTTATTTCCTTGAAGAGTAGACGTCCTCATGGACTTCCATGTACTCCCTTGTTTTTGTTAGAATAGGGAGAAAGCCGATAATTATAGGCCAATTCCTTCTGTTACTACTTCTCGTGAAGCAAAGTAAATTGTTTTTCCCCAATTGAAAAATGCAAATAAGCCAAATCTGTCTTACATTCAATAATCTTTTAACTGAAGTGTTAACCAACAGAAAATTTTCAAGCACAAAGCTGAAAGCAATTGGTGGAACATACTCACATATGTACGAGAGTCATGAAACATTCGAGAAGTGATATCAGTATGCCACTCTCACTTGAAGTTAAGTGAGTAGTGAATATTTATCTGGAACTTACGAAAGTGACGAAGGGTGTAATGAATTTCCAGCAGAGTTTCCACCAGATGAAGGGATAGTAGCCAATCATCTCCTTGACCATTTCCATCCAACGGTCAACCCCGAGGAACCAGCCAATAGCAATGCTCTCCATGCACATGAGGCCTATGACGCACATGCCGGCAGCCGCGTACGAATCCAGAAGTTGGAAGACGTACATACCACCCTGTAGGGGAAAAAACATTAAAAATAAATCTAAATGCAAATTATCAATTTTATTTCCATCTAGTATGATCAATATGACAATCAAGATCGTGTTTAACATCGTTCTGTACATCCGTATTTCTAGTTTTATCACGACTCCTTTCAACGAGAAAGTTCTCGAGAAAACCTGCCTAATTTTTTCGGGGGCTTGACTATTAGAACAGAAGTAGTAGATGTATAACGCTAAAATACTGATTAGTGAAAATATTGTTCTTTCTTTACCTTTTCAACAATAGTTTCATAATGACAATTTAGTAGGTCTACCGACTGTCTACTGAGTCCTCAGCTCGCGATTTGCTACCAGAGTTCAAGTAATGTTTGGTATATGGATGCTGATAAGGTGAGGCCAAGAGATTGTTAGGAAAGAAAACTTTAATGGGATTATGAAAGGAGAATCCTCTCCGGAGGAAAGAACCAAGAGTTGTGACAGTGGTCATGTGGTGAATATCCCCGCTTGTGATGCAGAAGCTCCTTGTTCAAATCCTACAGCCACCGTTGTTGATTTCGTGAGAACATCGGTTCACGAAATACACGTCCAGCATGCGACCAGGATACCAGGGCTTACGATTTATCAGCTCATCAAAAGCATTCCTATGAAATTCTACTTAAAGTCGTATCATGAAGGACGGGCCCAGTCACTGAAAGAATCATCAGTAGAATTAAGATGCTCTAACTTTAAAAACTGAAATCCCGATCCCATATACAGTAGATTTATACTATACTGTATGATACCGTACTGTAAGATACTATACTGTGTGATACCGTACTGTGTGGTACTGTATTGTGAGATACCATACCGTATGGTACTGTATTGTGAGATACCATACCGTATGATACTGTACTGTGTGATACTATACTATGTGGTACCGTACTGTGAGATACCATGCCGTGTGATACTATACTGTGTTACACCGTACTGCGAGATATTGTACTATGGAATACTTTACTCTATACTGTGGGAAACTATGCTGTACAGTGGGATGCCACGTAATAACGTTAATTCACTATTTTTCTGAAGTTACCTGAGTGACGCAGGTCAGGCCTATGAAGTAAGAGATGATGCAAACGGCAGCGATGAACGCCTCCTTATTCTTCCGGAGGTATTTAGGCCATTGGTCCACAATGGCAGTCACGAAGCCCTCGATTGTACAGAACTGGGACACGGAGGAAGCAATATTCAATGTATATTCAGTACACCCTAAGAAGTGAAATGATTACTTCGTTACTCATTTGGAAAGTGACATAGGTTAGGAAGCTGTATTAAATGTATATTCAGTACACCCTAAGAAGTGAAATGATTACTTCGTTACTCATTTGGAAAGTGACATAGGCTAGGAAGCTGTATGAAATGTATATTCAGACCTACTCCCAGAAGCGAAAAAGTGAAATGGTTGTTTCATTACTAATTTGGGAAGTGACATAAGAATAGTTTCATTGAGTGTGTCTAAGGCGGAATACTCTTTTCAGTTGTCAATTGGCTGCTAGATGAAAGTTATTTATTGGTACCTTAAAGCACACAAGAGAAAAAAATCGAAAAGAACCAAGACATCGGTATTTGTAAACTTTGGTGGGATCTGTATGTTACAAGAAGGGAAAATACCAGTGAGGTAAATATTTTGGGGCTATTAGTTCGGTTTTTATTCTAGGTCTTCTTTCCATATTGGGGTAGCTAACAGATTTATGAAAGAGCAACATATGAAGAGACAAACCTATTAGTGCGTCGAAAATCAAATTATACTGTGCCAGATGTTCATCGTTGTACGTTTGATCTACTATAAATAATGATGTACTCGCACGTCTGTTGTACTGGCAGATGTACTGGCACGTTTGTTGTACTGGCAGATCTACTGGCACGTCTATTCTACTGGCAGATGTGCTGGAACGTCTCTTCTACTGGCAGATGTACTGGCACGTCTATTCTACTGGCAGATGTACTGGCACGTCTGTTCTATTGGCAGATGTACTGGAATGCCTGTTCTACTGGCAGATGTACTGGCACGTCTGTTCTATTGGCAGATGTACTGGCACGTCTGTTCTACCGGCAGATGTACTGGCACGTCTGTTCTACTGGCAGATGTACTGGCACGTCTGTTCTACTGGCAGATCTACTGGCACGTCTATTCTACTGGCAGATGTACTGGCACGTATGTTCCAAAAGCGAAAGGCTCACAGAACAATTTAACTCGTCTAGAAATACAGAATTTTTTTACTACATTAACTCTTTCTTGAAATAAATGTCGGCTTTAGGCTTATTTTATTACGAGTTGTTTTCATGATAGAACCTACGTTTTAGCCAGTGCTTTTCACAGTGTTTTCTTGTGATACTGAAGCTGCACATAGGCTTTGACACTTTATTTGTAAGTATCCCAATGCTTTCCATTGAATTCTTATATTAAAAACGGACAATTTCATGCTGAGACTCTTTGTCCCGAATTCGTTTTTGTATTTCACGAAATTTTTCAAGGAAGCTATCAGTTTTCCATGAAAGTCAGTTAATTGATGCCTCTAGTTTGGATTAATATTTAACTTAACAAACTGATCAATGTATTTCATCTAAATTAATGATGCAAGCGAAAGGTATTCCACCTCACATATTAAAGCCCTAATATTGAACTAGAATAATTGATCAATGTATTTCCCCTAAATCAACCTGGTAAGTGAGAGTATTCTACCTCACACATTAAAGCAGTAATGCTGACTAAATGATCAGTGTACAGGGTGCGGCAACATAACTTCCTTTTTTTAACTGCGTTTTGCTTTGAAAAAAGGAAGTTCAGTTGTCGTACCCTGTATATGACCTGAATTAACCTGGCAAGGGAGAGTCATGTAGTACCTGAGAGTCAAGTCCCAGCATGACGAACATGAGGAAGAAGAGGGCGGACCATAGAGGGGAGACCGGCAGTTGGAGTACAGCTGAAGGGTAGGCAAGGAATGCCAGACCGGGACCTGTAAGAGTACACAGAGTCTAGAGACTGGTAGAGTGAAATCCTGTTCAGGAATTTAGCTTCTAATTCGGCCGCATTTGACGCCATATAAGACGCGACGACGAAGACGGCATATAAGACGCGACGACGAAGACGGCATATAAGACGAAGTACTGAGCGTAAGCTGGGTTAGTGAGCGTCAGAGAGATTAGCCTTTGACCTACGACGTATAAGACGAAGGGCGATTGTTTTAGCCAAAATTTTGGAAAAAAGTGTGTCCTATATGCCGCCAAATACGGAAAATAAAAAGTACAGCTAAATAAAGTGTAAAGTTTTTGCAACTAGAGACAAAGAATTCCCGAGCTCTTTGATTTCGTCTACCTACAGTAGCTAGGAGCATCATCACTAGTTTTACGGCGTTTGGATGAAGAATTAAAAACCCGATGACAATACATGTACTGCACACTATATTGGAAACAGTTTACGGCATGGGACTTGGGTAGTACGGCTTGGGACTTAAGTTGCACGTCATGGGACTTGCGTAGCACGGTATGAGATTTGAATAGCACGGCATGGGACTTGGATAGTTTCAGCATGGAACTTGGGGAGCAACTCGAGAATGGGCCAAACGGCTCGTTTCTATTGCTATATTCTATTTTAAATAAAGTCTGTTTTCTCACCAGACGCCGCCACCTCGGAGATGGGCTTCTTCTGCTGCTCAGCCATGAAGCCCACGACGCTGAAAATCACGAAGCCCGCGAAGAATGAAGTGGAAGAGTTGATGGTGCACAGCAACACGGAGTCTCTGGGGTACAAACATGAGAAAAACAATGTATTTACAACAAGGTGTTGCACAAAGTATGATGACAACGTTGGTTTAATACTAATTGAAAAATATATTTTCAACAAGGTGATGCACAAAGTATGATAACAACGTCGGTTTAATATGAATTTAAGAAAAAAAGTATTTTCAACAAGGTGATGCATAATGTATGATACAACGTTGATTATAATACAATCATAAGGAAAACAATGTAGCAAGAAGATGATGCACAAAGTGTGATACAACGTGGGTTTTTACGATGCCCTACTATAAATTCCTTCGGTGGTAGATATCCTATGTATAGTAGGTAATATAATAAAGATGCCAACACTTGATGCAAAGTCTAAGAATAAAAGTATGCAATAACTGAAAAAAATCGTTTATTGTGAGTAATGACGATGGGAGTAATGCAAGGTTCCGTTCCTAATTTACTGTAACGCTGTACCAACTTCAATTAAAAGCTGCAGTACCCAAGTTTAGGATGTCATCTGAGAAGGTATAAAAGACATAAATAGAATTCAACTAAAAGAGCAATTATCAGACGACTGGATAGTATGTCTGGGCGGGATCCAATGTAACATTGCTCAAAATGTCTTGCTGGACTAGGAAGTTAGCCGCTAAGACAAGGTACGGCAACACAAGTTCCTTTTTTTAAAGGAAGTTCATTTGAAAGAAGGGAGTTATTTTGCTGCGCCCTATAGAAGAAGTGTTTTACAGTTTCTTTTTGTCAGGGTTGTACAATGATGTTATGATAAAAATCGTAGACTTAAATGATTTTTCTACATTGTATTAATGCTACATTAAGAGTAAGAGAGTTTTTTCAAAGAAAAATTGTTTTTTAATTTTCTCTTGTCAAGTTCGTTCACAGAAGATCAACGTTTCTTTTGCCTTGTGTCAATGTGATGCTCGCCCCTGATATATGATACCTTGTCAACAATTAATTTATTGCGTTTATTCTCAATTGACTTGTTGAGCATTTCACCAATTCGAAATACATGGTATTTGTTCTCATTTGACTTACCGAGAGTTCCACCAATTCAAAACAAGTTGTTATTTGTTCTCAATTTATGTTGAGCATTTCACTTACTCGAAACATATATTCATATGTTCTCAATTGACATACTGATCATTCCACTGATTTGAAAGATGTTGTTCACCTGTAGCAGTTGTTGGAAAACCTGTTGTAGGACCCGAGAGCGATGAGGGAGCCCAAAACCAAGGCGTACGACCAGCCGACCTGAGAACAAGCCTCCATCCACACCTGAAGAGAGACAAGGGTAGTCATGCAAGCTACAGGAAACCAGTATTACTTCCCTAGAAATATGCAAGGTGCGGCAAGGTTACTTCCTTTTTTCGTAACTTTCTTAGAGGCAAAAAAGGAAGTTATATTGCTGCACCTTGTAGTGGAATAGAATATGGCAACAGGAATGAGCCGTTTGGTTAATTTTTGGGTTGTTTCTCAAGTCCCATGTTGTCTAAAGTAAAAACATTTATCATGTACATGTACCTCAATCATGCACACGACGTCAATCGAATTTGTGTATTTTTTTAGGTCTGGAAAAGGCACATTCAGCGAAAATGTGTTCATGTCTCCACTGATTAAAGGATAAACTAACATTGTTGACGTGGCAGTCAACGTGTTAAAGGATAAACTAACATTGTTGATGTGGCAGTCAACGTGTTAAAGGATGAACTCACATTGTTGACGAGGCAGTCAACGTGTTAAAGGATGAACTCACATTGTTGACGAGGCAGTCAACGTGTTAAAGGATGAACTCACATTGTTGACGAGGCAGTCAACGTGTTAAAGGATGAACTCACATTGTTGACGTGGCAGTCAACGTGTTAAAGGATGAACTCACATTTATGTTCTTCAGTTTGCTCATGTCAGGGACGAGGTAGTAACGAATGCCAGTGGCAGCGCCAGGAAGAGTTACGCCGCGGATGAAGAGAATGAACATCAGAACGTACGGGAACACAGCGGTGAAGTAAACGACCTGACGAAGAAGAAAATTCAGCTTTAACTTCTGTCAAATCAAAGGCGTTAAATGCCTCTCAAAAGAAGGCTAACTTTGCTCTTAAAGGTAGGATATCAAGCTTTAACTTCTGTCAAATCAGAGGCGTTGAATGCATGAAAAAAGAAGATTAACTTTGTTTTTAAAGATAGCATATCCAGCTTTAAATTCTATGATGTCATAAGTGTCAGATGCATCAAAAATCCAAGGAGAACTTTGCTTTTAAAGGTAGCATATTCAGCTTTAACTTCCATCGACTCAAAGGCGTCATATGCATAAAAAACCAAGGATGACTTGAGCTTTTAAAGATAGGATATCCAACTTCAACTTCTATCAAATCAAAGGCGACAGATGCATAAAAGCAATATGGATAACTTTGATTTTGAAGGTACGATATCCAGCTTTAACTTCTATCAAACCAAAGGCTTTAGATACATCGAAAAAAACAAAAATAACTATGCTATTAAATTTATTTCTGTGAATTTCCATTGATTTGGGACGAGTAATACTAAAGTCGAAGATGTAAATCCTTGAAATCGTGGATAGGTGGTAACTCACACGAACGCTGATGAAAGACAGAAAAATAAGAGACGTGTATCAAATAATAATACACGTGTTGCCGATGGCTTTCGAGGATTGAAACTTACATTACAAACACAAACTGTGTGAATGTATGATACATTCAAGGATTGCATAATTTTCAGTACATGTGTTTTATAATTATTTCATCATTAGTCAGTCGCCAGTATTTGTCAGTTATATTTAATTTCATTCATGAAAAAAATACCCTGCATCATAACTGATGCACAGATAATGTTGATGTTTGGTTTGCAATTTCCAGGACGCCATTGTAGGAAGAATTTGTACAAAAATTCAGCATCAAATTGATTTGGAAGATTATTTGATCCTGTTTTCTATGAAAATCTTGCTGAAATATTCAAGGGAAATTGCAAAAAATGTGCTGATCTTGCTATTAAGGTGCTATCGGCCATATGTTTCTTATTATCTTGTATGAATTCATCACTTGCTATTTGGATTGCTCATACGGAACTATTTTTATTATTATTCTCACACAAACTTCTCAATCACTTTTTAATTTGGTTTTTATTGTTCTTTCACGGTGAGATTCAACACGTAGCTCAGGCAGAAGATCCTTTTGTATATTTCTGCTTTTCCTAATACGTCTTGTGTACTCCAGCCAATTACCCATTACTCTTACGCCCTTTTCCAGTCCATTTGACGCCTTTCCAGATGCAGCACATGATCTAAGCTAAATACCTATTACTAGCACGCACCTTTCCAGTCCATTTGACGCCTTTCCAGATGCAGCACATGATCCAAGCTAAATACCCATTACTAGCACGCACCTTTCCAGTCCATTTAACGCCTTTCCAGATGCAGCACATGATCCAAGCTAAATACCCATTACTAGCACGCACCTTTCCAGTCCATTTGACGCCTTTCCAGATGCAGAAGTAGCACATGATCCAGGCCAAGAGCAAGGTGAGGGCAAGCTCCCATCGGATGGTGCCAGGCTCATCAATGCCGGAGGAGATTTGAAGGGCACGGCGACTGAAAAGTTTCAGATTATCACTATTCTTAGAATGTTTAAATGCCACAAGTTTCAGAAGAACAACCTTATTGCCTCGAATGAATAAAATGAAGAATGAGGATAGTAAGAGCGTTTAAAATTTTACTTGGTGACAAAATGACACTTGGGTTCAAATTCGTGAAAACGAAAAAATGAAATCAGAAAAATTCTCCTCGTTTTGAGCTTGAAACAATCAAATGAAAAAAATGTCATATAAATGACAATACTGAATGAATTGTGACACCCAACATTGATCATTTCCAGTGAGAATAGTAATTGAAATCAATTTTTCATCAATGGAGTGGTAACGTAGGCGCGAACGAATAACAGTTCTCTTGTGTTTTCAGTTCAGAGGAAGGAAGTATCAGCTTTTTTAAAACGAAAATATTTAGCTATTAAGCACAGAGTTTTATTCAAGAATTTTCATTAAATATAGATTCATATTACTTTTATGTAACTTTATATGACTTTTATTAACTATAGCGTCATCGGTAATTTTGTCCTTTTTATACATTTTAACATCTGCTTACATATGAAATAATTTAAAGAATGGAAAATCCACGTCTAAAAGAGCTATAGAACATTAACTTGAAAATTTGGAGAATTTCGCTCAAAAAATGGGACTATTTGCGAGATGCATCGGTTCCGACGGGTTAAGAACAGGGTCCACGTAGGGAAATATTGGCGGACAATCATAAGAAGAACACACAAAAACTACACCCTTAAAGTCAATGAACTATATCAGGAAAAAAACGTTAAATTGATTCTGTAAGAAGTTTTATTAGCAATTGCATAAATAAACGTTCATGAGTGACCTTGGAATCGAGTTTAAAGTCTTTATTTCATAAATTATGAGCACGGTTTTCAACAGACAGAAATCTCAATAATTCTTAGTTTTACAGCGCAAAAAATCAAGTTGAAGGTGGCGAGGGATACCAGTACAATGATATTAAATGATCTTCAAAAACAATTAATATCAGTTTGCAAGATTAACGGAGCGAACTCATCGATATTTAACTGATTTTAAAACTAACTCATCAACATTCAAATCATTTTGAAACGAACTCATCGACATTCAACTCATTTTAAAACAAACTCATCGACATTCAACTGATTTTGAAACGAACTCATGGACAAGTTAAGGTCGTGCTGACTTACTCCCAGAATTCCTTGATGGGATCCGTGAGGTCAGTCACTAGAACCCTTGACATGTTGCGGACCTCGCAGAAGGTTTGGTTGTAAGTCATGTTGTACATCTCAGTCCAGCACGACAAGTTTTCTCGCTCGTATGGGTTGACACAAGTTGCTTGGTTCCACCAGTTGTCGCAGTTACCCCAAGGAAGTTCTGTCAACAAGAATAAATAAATAAATAAAGAACTTTATTTCCAATAGAGTATTCAGTACATATACATTAGGTTTTAAATTCTTAATGCTAACATCTCATATATAGTGACGGTGCTCATGGATGAAATCTTCAGAGAAGTAGTAATGCTTCAAGCGAGATCCCCGTCATCTGCGCTGTAGTTTGATGTAGAGGCTCTTAAGGGCGTGTCGATGAGAGTGGTTGAGGTGTGGCTTACGCGAAGCGTCCAGTGTAACAGCTTCTGGACATGTTCTTTCTAGCTGTCAGTGGTCAGGCACAAATAGACCGCGACAGCTGCAGGAAACGCATCCGTGGCCTTCCGCATAGCAGGCGGGTACCCTCATCAGTCGACCGCGCTTAACCCTATTTAGGGTTAATTAGCTATTTATGTGTGATGCATAAAAAACAGTCAAATGTCAAAAAAAAA
>VCRD01002896.1:0-18286 GCA_006783055.1 Trinorchestia longiramus | reverse complement strand
GTAGTTAAAGGGGACAGCATTTGCAGGAGCAAGTGTAGCTGCACGCCCACTCGCTGCTGCTCCACAATTCAACAGATGTACCAAATGCTTCCATTAGAGCACGGTTAGTGTTTAATGTCGAAGTCAGCGTAAGTTGAGAATAATCTTCATCTTTAGCTTATTTTCGTCATTTATTTCGCCCACGTTGATGCTGATAGCGTGTTTTATCGTATGAAAATACAGACTAAGCATAAATTTATTCATCTTCGTGTAAGCAATTTGGGAGATTCCATCCATTATCGTTCGAAAAAATTTTTACTCGGCTTTGAAGTCATTCGGGGGTTTCCATCGCTTTCACCACCTTCTGGCAACGATCTATGAAACCTAATATTTCTTGAGAATGAATAAATAGATCGTCACAGCAAAGCCGCTGCTCAGTGAATGAGAATGTACGAGTCGTTTGCGCACGAATTGATGACCTTATCTGCGATTTATTAATATCTACTTTTAATTGTCACTGCTGTGCACGCAACAGTAGGAATTTTTAGTTGGATTACAGATTTACTATAAACAGTTCCTGTTGAAGAAACGTTCCATCTGATATCCTTTGTTGTACAAGTATGTACCTGTAAGCAGCTGATAAGATTTTGGAAAATTTCATTTGAGTGTCTAATTTACTTCTTAATTTATGGGAAACTCTTCTACTAGTAGTAATTAATAAGAACAATTATAAACAGTCAAGAATAAATTATAATTGCGTATTTCCACGGGTCTGAATAGAAATACGCATCTTAACCGACAATAATTTTTTACAGCCACGATAATATGATCGTAAGAGGAAACAATTCTCATTCATTACCTTTTTTAGACGCCTAGACTGTCGACTCCAACTTAGAAGAGGCTTTCCTGTTGTCTAACTTCCGAACAAAAGTTGGTTTCGGCCGCTTGCTCAAGCCTCGCTACAGAAGAGATGAACTTACGATTATGATGGGCTCGACCACATGTTCTTTCTTTGTGGCTGGCTCTGGGAAAGACGGTTTTTATATCCGACTACTTTGGTCTTTTCCGGACTTTGCTATTGTTACTTGTTTCTAACGCGTGTCACCAGAAAATGTCTTTCTTCTAAGCTCAGTGGGAAAATTTCTTCCTTTCGGATGCAATAGATGCAATTAATGTTCGTCGTCGAGTTCTTGTCAAAAAGTACGTTTTTAAGCGAGTTAAGGGCTATTTTTCTTCTTCTAAACGAAACTTTTGGTGGAATATCAGAGTATGACAAATTATTATTGGTGTTTGTACGCTTTTCTATTTGTTTATACCGCTGGGACTTTTGATTGGAAATTAATGATTACAAAAAAGAACAGTTAGCTATGACGACCATTCAGCCTAATAATGCGTTGAGGAGAAATCTTAGACTATTGACTCGGACTCCTTATGATTTGCTGGTCGTAGTGAGGTTGTGAGTTGTCTTACTTCTCTCAACTTGAAGGAAGCAACGACGGCATGAGCACATCTCTCTCGCTGCCTCTCTCTTCCTTCCAAGCTCGCTGTTATCGGATTCCGATAATGTAGGACGTTGTGCTCTCTACTTTCCCCTCTGTGTTTTTCTATATCTTTGCGTCCTTTGTTCTCGTAATGCGGCGCATGGCCTGTAACCTGCTCGAGTGCCAGATGTTGATCTGGAGTTGCACAGCGGCAGGGTATTGGAAATCATATTGTGGAAAAGAATTCATCTAAAAATCATATACAGTTGGGAGGTAAATAATGGTACACCAAGAAATTTTGATTAAATAGACTTCCAACAGTTAGATAAAGTTGCTATCTATATAATTGTATACAGGTGCATAATGATGAAATATGGATAGAAAACAAAGAAAACTCGGATAAAAACAAATTACGACGTCATTTTCAGTTTTTAGAAGAAAAAACGCAGATGTACGATACAATTTTTAAATTCTAAAACCTTAATTTATTTTCAGTTTCAAGATTGTTCCAATAATGTGACCAGTAGTTATTTCAAATTAACAATTACTACTAGATATTTTGGATTCTTACTTCGTACAGTAAAATTATCACTATGACAAATAGTAATGAACTAAAAAACTTCAAAAAGAACCCAATGTTAAACTGAGGGAAAGAGGTAAAAGTTACAGGGATATATAAGACAATTTATGAATTTCATTTACTACTCTTGGCTCATTTATTGCAAGGTACAAAACAATGAAAACAGTTGAACACTAAAAAAACTGGTGCTCCTCGCATAATTTCTTATTTCTTCGAGGAGATTGCTACGTTAAATTAAACAAAATACAATCGCTCATGAAGAGTTGCTAGAAGATTTACTCATCACTAATCAGTGTTAACAATCTAAAGTCATGCTCGTATTGTAAACCTGTGTTACTGAAAAGACGCAGAAATGTCCGGTGAAAATTTGTTCGTAAAAATAATGATTAGCGAGAATTATTCTGGGAAAAAGTTTTGGGGACTGATGAAGTTAGAATTCAATCATTTTAACGCAATTCAAGAAATTATGTTTGAGGACAGACGGTAATGCCTTCAAACCGAAGAACAAAATTCCATCAGTGAAATTTGGTGGTGCCAGATTTCCGGATGTTTCTCTGCAAAAAGTACTGAGAATATGGCAGCAGTAGTTTGTAATCAAGATATTTTGAAAACAATTTTTTTTGTTTCGGTTGAAAATTTTGAACGTGATGAGGACTGGGTCTTCCAAGTGCACAAGTAACTCTATGAATAAAGGGCTGGCTGAAAATTATGTCAATACACTAGAGCTTCAACTCAATCCCCCAATTTGACCACAATAGAGAATTTGTTGCGTTGCTTTAATATTCAACTCTAATGAGGTCTCCACCAAACATTCCGGATCTCAAGAACACATGCATGTGTAGAAAAATGGAATAAAATACAAAAAAATAAAATAAAATTTAATTCAGCACTACAATTAGAGGCAGATTACTGTTGGATTCTATGAAGTATTAAATAATGGTTATGTACAATTTTGCCCCCTGTTTGAATATTTTTTTTCACACATATGAATGAAGATATATACTTTAATTCGTTTGTAAAAGTGCTTTCTTTGTTTTTTATTGATATTTCATCGTTATACATCTGCATAAAATTTTCTGTACATATAACAATTTCATCGATTGGCTGTAGGGACATTGAATTAAAGATTTCATGATGTGTAAATATTTGTTCGCATATTTGTTAGACATGCTCTCACTAAACAATTCTTCGATATTTCACACGGCTGTTGATAAAATAGGCGACAATATTATTATTGAAAACTAGTGTGAAGTACTCTTGGATAATAGTGGTGCAAGTGCAGAAATGTAGTAGAACTTAGGCTCCCAACTATTGGTCACTAGATAACGTTTCATTTTGTAAATCTGTTGTCCTCATGAATGTGTATTTTAACACGTTTGTTGCGATGCGACCCACCGGTGGGTCACTTAGGTTAGGTTCTGTAATTTTTTCAGATCCTTCTAGTGACTATGCGTACAAAGGGAAGTTTTACACCAATCAGGCAATTGCAACAAACGTGTTAATATGAGAATACACAGCCTGGTGGTTTGTGCACGTGGCTAGTGGGTGTAGGGATCACCATAAATCGAGCAGTACATTACAGCTTTTGGAGTCGTATTCGCTGATGCTATCAAAAACGATGCTATATTTTGCAATGCTAATAATACGTACAGTTATGAATTATTATTTCTCACTGAGCAAAATTATTTAGGTGAGAAGCATGAGCTTTTGTTGTCAAGTGTTGACGCTTGGACAAAGAAATTTGCATCTGCCCTTGTTCTCATACGGCCGTGTGGCGTGGCATGATCAGTTGTGTTATTCAATATCCAGCAAATTGAATAATGGCCGAATTTATAATGGTTAGTGCTTCCTGGAGTCCTCGGCAGTATTCTACCTGCTCCCAAAGCTGAAACCTTTCATAACGCCACGGCTAATTATCGGCAAATTGTTTAATGGAAATGTTTTAGATTGTGCCGCTTTTGCCTCGCTTGATCTGTAATGAGATTTAGTGTTTTTATCCCAATGCTCTGATCAAAAAAGTCGTTTTGTTTATCACTAACAGCGTTTCTACGTAATACGTAAATATATAATTTTCTATTAACATGATTTGTATTTTTGTTTGTTCAGTTGGATTTCTGTTTTGAAAAATTTACTTGTTTTTTAATGAATTCCGTTCTTTTTTGTCATTCGACCCTGCCCTTGCGAAGGAGTTTTCATATTAAAGAAGAAGAAGGATAATGACGGACAAAAGCACAGATTTTATAGTAATGTGGTATATCTGGTGTCTACTGTGCAATGCTTGAAGTACAAAATAGGTACCTACATATATACCTGTTCCAATGAGAAGTCAATACGTAACGTAAGATAATGACTCTATTTCAACTCTTTAGTATTGGCTTGATTTAAATTAATTTCCCAATTTAATTAAGAAGTGAGGGGTCAGGAGATATATTTGTATTACAAATAAATACACGGCAGCTTCTATAAATTAGTATACGTGTTTGTACATTATGTGTCTATGCAACGGCCAACTTTCTCTATCACAGCTCGGTAACTTTTATTACTATTTACACCTATTTTGTAACTATTTGCTACTTTTTCCACTATTGGTATTTTCCTTAAGCATCAAACATCCGTACTGAGGAACTGATCTCGTCTACAGCGTTCGAGTACTTGAAGCAGAATTAAATTCTCCCAGTTATTGAACTCTGTACGCGTCTCAATCTTGATAATTAGACATCATTTCCTGGGCAAATCGTAGAGGAAACTCGAAGAGTGTTTTTTTTTGACTAAGCCGTTCAGTGTTGGCTGATCAATGCTTGCTCTCTCGAGTGCTGCACGACCCCCACTAGTACACGGCAGTGCTGCACGACCCCCTCTAGTACACGGCAGTGCTGCACGACCCCCACTAGTACACGGCAGTGCTGCACGACCCCCACTAGTACACGGCAGTGCTGCACGACCCCCACTAGTACACGACAGTGCTGCACGACCCGCACTAGTACGCGGGAAATTCTTATTTACTTCAATAATGAGACGCTGCTTCACGCAAATGTTATGATACGAGTGAGCTTTCAAATTAGTTGTACTTTGCACCTATGCATAAATATCTGATTTTGAACGTAGTACTACTATGAATTTGCAGTTGGTTTGAGTTCAGCAGTAATAATACCAGATATAAATTTCCCTTTGGAGGTACGATATTATAAACTGTTTCAGGTGACACTGGATTTCTTGCGGAAGTGTTGTGAGAATTGATACACCTAATGTTGCTCTCCTCGGCATCGTACTTTTAGTCGGGAAATTCGTAAGGTTTCTCTGAATTCTCAAGACGGAATCACCCATGCTTGTTTCCAGAGGCTGACGTTAGTTTAAACTTAAAATTATGTGTATGTATGTTGTTGTATTTCTCTTTTACCTACCTTTTGTCGAATAAATCAATATGGGTTTAGGTGAATTCTTTTACGAATTCTTTTAATTCTGTATAATGTCTATTTTATTCTTTCATTTTCCATTATTAGCGATGTTATATGTGACCGGCAGTGACACGAATTTTATTTTCTACAGTGATGGCGGAAATACTCTGATAATTTATAAATATTGGCATACGGAGCATATGTAGATTAGGATAGCTGTACATAGAACAACATTCTATGCAGAAGATTTTCTGTAGTGAAACGGCATATAATCAAATCCAAAGAAGAAGATTTATAATTCAAAAACTCCCATTCTCGCTAATTTGAAAGATTCCTGCTTTTGACAGTAGCTTGTCCAATTTTTTCTCCATCCAGAGACAACCATACATTGCAGCAAGTCTTGCAGTTTGCTATTAATGTTGTAATCCCATATGGTCCTATTCGTTCTTTTTTGTGGTGGTAAGAACTATCCTTCACTATATCTTGGAGACATAGCGCTTGTTGGAAGATGTGTAGAATTCCAGAATTCCACTCTGGGAGCTACCTCCGTGCGTATCTTCGTCATTGCGCCTGTAAAAATAACTGATTTTGATTTACTAACTTGAGAGTCAGTAGTACTAGTAGGAGTTTGTTGTGCGTTGAACAGTCAGAGCTTATTCATTCGCATTTCTCTCTCTTTGTTTCCCCCTTAGGGATTGTAAACTTTCCTGCAACTGATACGTTACTCAAATGTCTTCCTTTCATTTTCCTTCTTGCCCTTTTGATCTCAGGATGCTAACGCTTTATTTGTAGGCGTGGCGGGCTGTGTCACCGAGTCGCTAAAATGGTGTTCTCTTTTGGAGGCACTTGAACTCAATTTAACCAAGTTTCTCACTTTTGATTGCCCAAATAACTGGATATTGGATGCTAAACTTTAACAGTACGAATGATGTGTAAATGACCGTCCATAATTTCAACATTACGAGTACTTTCTAAGTGGAAGCCAAACAGCATCACCTCTTCACTACTGACAGATGCCTGGTCAGTACTCACAGTTCGCTGAGGAAGCTAAGCACTTAGTACTTCTGATTGTGAAAATACTGTACGTAATAGAATGCGTTGTTGAAGTTATACGGCATTTATAGCGTCATTTACCTTGCCTTTCTCTTTTGGTCAGCTGACCTATTACGCAATACTCTTTTTTTTAAAGCCATATCCGATGAAGCTCTTTTGTATTCTCCTTCCCTCATTCTCCTCGCGTGTCGCTAAAGAGCCTTTACCAATCTTTGGAATTCAGTTATATATAAATTAACGTAATATCAACCACATATACTCGTATATGGCTTAATTTTTTTCCTGCTACGGTCATATGTTAAGAAATAAACTGAAATAGCGAGGTTGTCTGTGTACACTCTTGTAATAGACATAAAAAACTAACCATTCTTACACATGTATTAATCCATGGATATATTTTTTGATTTTATTGTTTTTCTATAATTAATTTGTCATTTCAAAATTGGGACTGTGTATCTAATTTTCAAAATATTCACACACCCAAAAACTCAAGAGAAAATAGGCTGATGTCAAAAAATAAGGTTTATTGGACAACAAAAATTATCGCAGTCGTGCTGCGGACACGTTCTAGAAACTGTGCCTTAATTTTATACAGATATATTTTTATCACAAAGTTCTGCAACTTTACGGACTTAGTTAACATGGACGATGCTTCACGAAAGTTTATAGTTTAAAGTTTTCGTGTGTGTTTTGACCATGTGGTCGTGTCCTCTGGAATGGCCGTCTATGGAGCATTTCTGAAATACTGCAGTGGCAAAAGATTTATTGAGAAAACTTCAAAAGTGTTTTCCCCTACGTCCCGGATGGGATGATACGGGAGGAAGATTTGAACTGAAGAAGAAAGGGCTTTTGTACCGAGATAGTACTGTACATAATTAAATACACGCTCAAAATGAAGAAGTAATGAACTAGTTTGTACTCATATATAAACCTCCAGCTTATCATGCAGAATGACTGTCCTCTAAAATCACTGAGTTCACTTACTTCTTGGGTAATTGGTGCCTTACTTAGGGCTTGCAAAAATACCATAATTTCATATGAAAGTGTGCAGTGTTTCATTCTAATGAATTTGGCAATTCAAGTTTATAGATTCATTTATATGTTCGTATTTATTTTTATTCTTCAGGTGTTGTATACATTATTTGATTATATATATGTATATAAAATTAGGAGTATTTGCTGTATCGTTTGAGAGGAGCCCTCTGAACTTCACCGAAAAAATATACTGACATTGAGAAAAATAATTGAACTGTTGCTGCTACTGCGTGATTTCTCCAAAGCTTTCAGCAGGTCCAGCACAAGCGTCTTTTGAAAAACTTTAAGCTGGGAGTAGATCCATTGTAGTTTGAAAGCTTTCTGTTGAACCGCTTTCATACAGTGACCTTAGAAATACAATATCCCCTCTAAACTAAACGTTATTTAGATTTCATTTTGATTTAGAATTCATTTTCTGACGTCTGATTTCTTCTTTATGATTTTCCTTCAGTGCATCAAAATTCATCAACCTTTTTGTTCGCACATGATGTCTAAATCGCAATAGCAAATTCTCGGGTCAAATTACCGTGAAATAAAGGCCAACGTGGTATGCCTATATTGTATAATTTAAAATCTTGGTATGTCCAAAATGGTCTCAAACCAAACTCACTCAAACCACAGGCCAATGTGTCTGTTTTGAAGGATAACCTTTAATATTAATCAACTTTGATTGGAATTGATATAATCGAGCCGGATACGAAATCTAAAAATTAGAGGCTATGGTTGGATCAAAACACAGCACATCTTATTGTGTCCGTGTAGAAAAAACTAGCATCAGAATAAATGAAATTTCAAAGTTTATATTACTGCGTGAAAAATATGCATGACGAGAAGACTAACTTATTAGCCATTCAAACCGTAGAGTTATCATATTGGGACTACTGCAGCTCACGTGAAGTTTGAGGAAATATGCATAAATGTCATAAGATTGTTATAGAAATGTTTAAATTTTGTGTCCAAGGTAGTATGCTAAGAAAAATTTCAGAAAAACGATCTAGCAATCTCTACCCAAATGTACTCGTAGTGAAGATTTTTCATTCGCAACGCCTGATACATATTATTCTCTCTCCATCAAAGTAATACAGATGTTCTTCCGTTTTCTTCTGGGAACAAAAAGTGAAATCCGAGGAACGATGTTTTAGTGAGCTACTTTTCATCTATTGAAATATACTGAATTGTATATTTCAATTACACTCATGAAATAAACTGTGCCCTTGTACGAGTATAAAAATTTGGTTCATGGAAAATTTGAAGGGAAACCTAGGGTGTTCATGCAGAGTTTCGAAAATAGTAAATACATGCGAAAAATTTGCTAAGGAACATCCAAAAACTATTTTTACACAACATCTCATCGTCGATTACAACGATTGAGCGATTTCATCGACTACTGACCTGACCATTTTACATCAAAAATATTCAAAAAATTTATTTTCCATGTCAAATTATACCTTTAAATTATAGGCTACCTAAATGTTTTTTTCTTCATTGTTCTCAAAGCTACTGCAAATTTCTAAGACAGCTTACATTTAAGGCTATTCAAAAAATGTACATACATAATCGACTATGTATCCCCACCTTGCTGTATCTGTGTGTGACCGTCCCATTACTTCCTATCTATTACGGAAGAAAAATTATTGAACTGAAATCAGAATGGGTATGCATGTATTACAAGTATTGTATTGTGGAGACCAAACCAGATCTCTATAAAACACGCCATTTGTTCTGTTATTAACTTTCTGCTCTTACACGGTCATGTTATCGTTAGGTAAGATACAAAATGAAAGTTCTGTATATATTCAAGAAAAATATTCTGATTCTGATGGTACAATGGGTAAAACTGAAAAATACGTTTTATATCAGAGATCCTTAATTTAATCACTTTTAAACAAAGAAATTTAATTGGGTGCTATCTGTGTCATGTTATCATTAGATAAGATACAGAATAGTAGTTCTGTATACATTAATAAAAAATATTCATTCAAAGTACAATAATTCGTCGTAAATCTTTAATACGTTCATCTTTATAATAATTTCAAATTAGTCGAATCTAAATCGTGGAATTTTCACGGGAACTGTCTAGTATATGAATAATATACATTAACCAGAGGAAGTTTATATTTAAAGATCAAATACGGTAGCTTTTACCTCTATTTTATTGCATGCTTGTATCTACGTAGAATATTAGTTATGTCAGTTTTGAACTCCTGATTCGTGGATTTTTTGTTTTGTGCACACGGTTTTTTCCATTTATTGCTTATTTTTTCATATACGTTAGTTTGTATAGTGTAATCGTGAAACCCTCATGTCAATGTCACTAACTGTATTGTAACAACAAGTAGATATGTAACTGAATTTTTGATGTACTGCAACTCAATTTTAGGTATAGCAATGTTTTGCTTATAATAATTCGAGTTGTACTCGACATTCTCTTCTCATTTTACAGTTTCTTTCTCTCCAGTGTAAGTTCTGATTGTGTTAAGCTTAATGAAGTTTTCAACTAATTATACTAATAAAAGCTAATTTTTTAAAGAAAGTTCCACTTCAAATTTTGTGGAGACTATTTTTTGCATGAAACTGGGACTTTAATCTACACTCCAACATAATCCCCGCCTGTGTTAAGGCAATTATCGTATTGTACGATCATTCAATTTCCATCCTCATTGAAATCTGCCGCCTGATTTGCTAGCTATCACTCTAACATGTGGGGGAAATGAAAGCGGCCAAAATTTATAGAGAGTTCAGTTAATTAGTAGTTAAATACCGTAAAAGAACATTAAGGAGTTGTTTGTTGTCGGCTGTGTTCTGAGGTAACACTGATTTCGTTCCTAACAGCTATAGTATGTGTTTTCTCTTGCTTTCATTAGATGCAAAATCTTGCTTTTTGATGTTCATTCAGACTCATAATTGTGATGTTGGGTCATTGAAGATTAGTTTGTAATTCAAACATTTTATTCGTGGAAACTAAGGGCCTATGCCCTCAGCTCACAGGGCAGCCGTACCCTCAGCTCACAGGGCAGCCGTGCCCTCAGCTCACAGGGCAGCCGTGCCCTCAGCTCACAGGGCAGCCGTGCCCTCAGCTCACAGGGCAGCCGTGCCCTCAGCTCACAGGGCAGCCGTGCCCTCAGCTCACAGGGCAGTCGTGCCCCACTAAAGCTGCCTTGCTGATCCTGTTCAGTGCGCGGCTAGGAGCGCGCTTGGACCATCGATCTCCGTCGGATTTGGTTACAGCGCCGCCGCATTATCGGCCCGGAAATACGAATTACCGTGGCAGCCGTCTACGTGCGTGGCTCTTTATTCTGCTTCCGAGAACACCCTTCACAAAAGTTAAATTTTAGCTTGCGATGTCTTTGCCTGCAGCCGTTTCTCAAGTTTCGTCCAGGCAGACAAGTTAAAACAAAATTTTCTCCTGATAGTTTTATAGCAAGCAGTTTTTTCACTTAATTAAGAAAATTCCCTAGTCTTTGTACTTACAAAACGCCTACGTAAGCGAGATAGTAGTTTTCAAAAAATTAAATTTTCACAGATGTTTTGGAAGTTATGAAAAAGCACGTGAAAATTGAATACAAAATGCCCCTTGGCGATATCGATCATAAACTTTGGCTCGCCCTGACCGCCCTGCTGAGTAGCATGCTCGCTAATTTGTGTTTGTTCTGTGACAACTTTTCACCTAAGAGCTTCTAAATTTTGAAGTTTGAAGCGTGCCTTTTTCTTAGGGCGCTACCTTGTAAAGACCGTGGAAGTTTTCAAATGAAAGGATATCGAGAGAGGGCAAGACCAAATATGTCATGGTGTGCATGTAGCTTTTCCCAGAACATGAAACTCTGACGTGGGTGCAATTTTGTGACCAAGTACTCTCACGAGGTCTTTGTACCGTACTACGAGTTGATGTTTAGTAATTTCTGCATTTGCATTGCGAAGATGTTTTGCAGTGAGGTACTCGACGAAATTTTTCGCAGGGTACCTTTCATCAAAAGAATAAAATCAGTTACTCCTCGATTATATTTGTTTGTGTTGAGCTGTGGGTAGCATGAACAATGTTTATTGATATTTATGGTTCAAATTTTATCTTCGCTCCTCATTTTCCGTTACCTGAACTTTTAAAAAGTAGTCGGTAATCAAACAGTAAGTAATAACATGTTAATGAAGACCCATCAACAATTTATTCCAAAATCTATTTACATGCCTATCACACACAAGCATAATTGAGCGCGTGTATTTGTACTCTTGCTATACGTTCTTGTATTTATAAAGCAGCGTTGTGGAGTTAAAATGCGATGTACAATGAATTTTCTGAGGTAAATACAGAGCAGAAGTTTCTTTTTACGGAAATCTGACACTTACTTTCCCAGCGGACGTTGCGATATCCTGCATTGGTTGCTTCGTGCATTATGAGAGAACAAATATGAACTCACTCCTGCTGTTTACTGAGCTATCCATTTACAAGGCGTGTGTGTCCTGCAAATAGAGCGGCTTCCATTCTTTGGGCTCTCCCAGCCAGTGTTTCTGCAGGTACAGAACAGCAAAAAAATGCTCAGACTCATGGAACTAGGACTCGTTTGACGCGCTGCCAGATGGAGGAACGCTAGAACTTGTCCTGGTGCAACACCTGAAGCAATTGCGGTAAAAGTGGAGCATGTCGTGAGTGATGGCCCCCACCTCAAATTACTAAGACCTGTCGACATCGTCCATCCTGAAAAGTAGGAGTAGGAATGAGGTCTTCGCAGGATTGACGGGATAGTGAAGTGCCCACGAAGTTTTTTGAGCTAGTTCTTGCGCAAGTGTAAGTGGCAATTAAACTGATTGAAAGCGAGTGCAATAACTGTCGAACCTTCGTTGACGCTGTTTGTTATAATGTGGAGCAGAACTGTATTTTCAAAGCTCCAGCTAGAGTTGAATGCCGCGAAGTTGACAATTGTTTGTGTTTCAATTCTTCATGCGATGGCTTAGCTCTCGTCTTTTAATTCTTCATACCATCGCATAGCTATTGCCTTTCATTTTTTGTAGACTGAAATTCTGTTTGACAAAAAAGAACATTGATAATACTCGGTTAATTTTTAAATATTTTGTCACAAAATAATTCATTAACATGAGTAATGATGTAAATCATCATACTCATGTTTCTCACACGCTTCGAAAATCTTGCTACAAGATGTTCTGTGGGCGGACGTAAAACTTCCATTTTACCTCCGAACTCAAAGTTGCAAAATTGGGATAACAACATAATTCTTATTTACTACAGTGAACCTTCACTCCAGCGAAGCCTGTAAACTCTAAGGTACCATCTGAGCTTTAAAGTTTTCCATTTACCTGGCATGACTTGAGACGTCACGTTACACCCGAGATTGATGGTCTTACTCGAAATTTCTTGGCTGCTGATCAGTTCAAAACTCGGGGTGATGAAATCATGTGGGGATTACCTTTGAGCTTGATTTTTATCCTGATGATCTCGGTTCATTTAANAACTTTTCCCAAATTGCTCGTTTTATTGCCCTGGGTTTGCGAGAGGAAACACTTCGGAACTTTCTGGCTCACCTTTTGAAAGCTGATTTTATTGCTTTCTGTTAGCGAGAAGACTTCTTCGCAAACGAGTTCGTTGTAGAATGCAGAGTATGATATCAAATTTGTTTCTCGGAAGACGCTCACAAATTGACGCTTCATTTTTCAAATAACAAGTAATTCAATAAAGAGTATTGCATTTCAATTTTATTGTCGACAGTTGTCGCATTATTTTCTCAATTTGTGAAGTAAACGTATTTCTCTGAGAAGTAGTAAACTATTCAGTGAAGTTATTTGTCACTGTTTTTTAATAGGATCAAATTTACAGTTATTTGAGGAAATTATTTATGCAGAAAAATATTTCCTTCATCTGCACTGTTGATATATTTCTGTTAATATTTTACAGATTATATTCATCCTGTATGTACATATGTATATTTATTATTTAAGATATATTTTGATTTATGATGGAGAACTGACGTCAAATACTACCAATTTACCTTTCATTCAAATTCTTCCACGCAATATGTGTCCTCGTTGATTAAAATTAATTTTTTTCTAAAGTGGAAGACTTCAATTTGTATTTCTCATTTGATACTTTTAAATTTCTTTCAGACTTTCGGACAAATTACTACAGCGATGCGTGTAAACAAGAGGTGTTGGACAGACATGCTGCAGAGGCCGCGGCCGCCGCCGCCGCTACGGCTGCTACCACCGTGTTCTCGAACACGACTTCTCTGCTGTCCACTGCCAGTAGCTCTCTGGCCAATGCCACCACCACAGTCTTTGCTAGTCTGGCGCCCGCACTAGCATCAGAAGACGCTAACTACAGCTACTATAACATCTTCAATGCTAACGACAGGTGAGGATTGAAATGTAGGGTTACACTCGAGGGAAACTAGCATAGTTTCTCTAGCTATTTAAGTATCCAAAGAAAGTGTAGAAGACAAATGAACAGCAAAATTATTATGGTAAAGTTTTCAGGTAAGTTCCCCCATTTACTTCATTTTGACCATAATCGAAAAAGCAAACAGCTATTGAGAGAGATGCAACTTTAGGATACAAAATTACTGAAAGGCATCAGGTGAAAGCAGTTGCAATTGCAATTTTTCAGATGCAGAGAAAGAGCACAATTCGAGCAGAAAAGGCCGTGAAATGAGTACTAAGTATAACTTGTATCATTGATTCAGGATAATATTATTGCGGCAGACTTGTTAAAATCAAAGATAAATTGACTTTTTGCATTTGTCACATGTCAGATGACTCTGATTTCTGAATTATTTTTTAAAGACTGCTGTAACGTTAGTGATCACCTTTGACTTAAATAATAAAAGGCTAATAAAAATACGAAAAAAGCTAGCATAATTATTCGAGTGAAATGTTAACCAAATTGTAATTTAGATTTGTGAACAGTATTGGTAAGCTATTTTGAGGCTTCACAATCCTAAATTGAGTCTTTTTTCAGCTTTTTGAACGACACGACACAACCAGTAATCGACGCGGTAGCGGACCAGTGCAAGCGTGAGAACTCCGTCCTTTACCTGCTGCTCATGTTCGGCACTCTGTGGCTGTCCCTCATGCTCTACAACTTCAACAAAACGTGAGTCATGTAGACTTGAAGTAACTCTCCAATTCTTTTTGCCAGCTCTATGTTTTAAATAAATTCCTCATGTGGTTTTTCCGGTGTCATTTATTTATGGAGACTCTATATTTTTCTTTCAGCTCAATGCCAAAATCTGAGAAACATATGGAGAATTTTCCTATATAATATTACACAGTTTGTGTCTTGCTTGCTTGTTTGGGCCGTCTTTCTGTCACGCTCTTAAGGGTTTAGATAGTAGGAAATTCGGTAGGGTATACATGTATTGTGAGCATTGTATTGTGGATACCAAAGGCATATCCTTCAATGTGGAAACTCCTTCGCAAAGCCCGCGTCCACTAGCAAATCAATCGAACTATTTTAGTGAAAAACACGTGAATTTTTACGTGTAGGTCTACTAGTTGTTAGATAAGATACAGTTCTTATGCAACCATTCTCCCTGGTACTCGGGTATTACCACAGCAGTCCAATGACACGGAAAAGTTTTTTTCGTTTCAACCTGGCACCATTTGCTCACTTTGCTTTCGATCTCTTCATTCCTAAAGCATTTTTCTTCATCATCAGTACTATGGAGACTTCTTTTACGTTTCTGTATGTCTTGGCTTCTTTAGAAATATCAATAACTAGCCAGTTCCTGTGAAAATTCCACGATTTAAATTTGAATAATTTGAAATTATTATCAAGATATATGCATTAAAGATTTACCACCGATTATTGTCTTTTAAATTAATGTTTTTCATTAATACATATATACAGGACTTCTATTCTGCATCTTATCTACCGATAACATGGCTCAGATAGCACCCGTAAAAATTCCTTGATTTAAAAGTGCTAAAATTAATTATCTTAAAATATATACATTTTTCAGTTTTACCCGTGATCAAAAAGCGAAAATGCTTATCACAATCTGAATATTTTTCATGAATACATTCAGAACTAACATTCTGTATCTTATCTACCCATAACATGGCCGTGTAAGAGAAGAAAACTAATAATGGAAAAAATTAAGTATTTTATAGGGATCGAGCGCCTCTGGTATCCAGAATACAATGCTTATACGACATGCATACCCGTTCCAATTTCAGTTCAATAATTTTTCTTCAGTTATAGATAAGAATTAATGGGAAGGACACACAGATACAGAGAGAGCGAGAAAGAGAAACAGAGAAACAGATGGAGACATTGTCTATTATATATGTAGATGAGTAAAACGTTTTGAAAAATGTTAGGGAATTTGCGTGCAAGGTATGTGCTTGTGTCAGCATGTGGCATTTTGTCTCTATTTTTAATTGAAGTCTAGATAGTAGTTATCTGGACTAAAAATCTTCACACAACACATAAATATAACTAAAAAAAGTAGAGGAAAAAAGTTCTGTCAATTTATAATAACTTATTCACTAATTATTTCAGCTGTTTTATTATACTAAGCACTCAAATATCTTACGGAGAACTATGAATTGTGCAACTCACAGGTTTCAAATAAGTGGATTTTTATATGTAATGTTGGTATGAACTTTATATTTATTTGCAGTCCCTACCTGAACGCGAACAAGAGAGAGCTGTTAGCTGACTACGCTCTGCCAGTTGCTGTTATCGTGCTATCTTTCATCGGCTCCTTTGTGTTCAGGGACATCAAGCGTGAGTGAAGCACTCCAGAAATTACGTCATCTGTGCTCTTCAAAGTACCTTAGTCTTTACTCAGAACGAAGGAACGAGACTCGACACCTCAAAATTGCCCTGTATAAAAATATACAATATACTATACATTCAAAGTTATATTTTAGAGCTCAAAATGCTCCCATTTTTCTAGTTCACCATACGATATTGGAACCATAATTGCGTCATATTGGCACCCTATTATATAGTTGACTGGTTTCTTGAATTAAATTTAGAAGCTGCTCTACTGAAAAAGAAAGTTAGCTCATTTCATGGTAATGGGCGGCTTTTTCCAATGAAGTTTAATAGTTCATTTTTTAATCTTGGCAAGTTTAATTTTGTAACTGACTATTTCGATCAAGTTCCTTCCGTTAGATTATCCATACGTTTTGCTTGAATATTTTATTATTAGCGCTTTATGTAATTTAATTTTTATTACATGTAGTTTGCTTACAATTTTTCAAGTTTTGTTACTACCATGTTATTGTAAATTTTATTTTATTTTAATGCTTCTTATATTTTTTCGATTGAACGCTAGCGTTCATGTCTTTACAACACCACCACTTCCTTGTTTTGACATTAGTGATCGAAGAACTTATTTAGTTTCATAGTAAAATTGACTTATGGTTGAATGCTAAGATTCCTTTTATTTTTCATTATCAAGGATTATTATGTAGCAGTTTGAACTTGACATTAATAAAATACTGTAGTACGTTCATAGTTTTTGTTCGTTAATCTTATTTCATCATTACAAAGTCTTTCCCTTTAATACTTGTACCATAAATTTCATTACTCGAGCCAAAGTATGATAACTTCTCACTTAGATATTCATTCTTTAACTGGAATTCATTTTCTGCTTTTAAACATCTTTTATCAAAAATTGCTAGCGCTCAAAAGTTCATTCAAGCAACAAAATTTGTTTTAATTTAATGTATTTTGTATTTTTTGTATTGTCCGATTGTAGCATGTACATGTAACGCACACAATTCATATTCTTGATAAGTTATTTGCTTCTTTTAAGTTTTTGTACTTCATAGTCCGTCACAAATTTTATCTTTTTGATGTTCCCTGGACTACATTTCCAAGTATTTTGTGTTGCTGACCTCACATTTATTCCATTTTCGTTTTTTTCTTTTTCAGTTGAGAGCCAAAGTGAGTAATATAGACGGAACGTCTCGACGAAACAAAACTCTGCGGGAGAAGCGTAATTTATTTCAGCCTATTACTTCAATATTTTTAAGACTTAGTTTCCGTTCCATGCAGGATTCTAATTTCCCTGATGTACTGTCAGTGTCTACTGTGTTTCGTTTAACTTCGTCCAAATTTGTAAAACAAGCATGAAATAAAACGCCTAATATATACATCCTATCCGATTCGCTGGAGTGGACTACAAAAATATCATTAGTTGTGCTTAAAATCTAAAAAATTACCATAGGGATCATAGGATTTTTCTTTTTTGCAAGTAGAATGAAAATTTGTTACGTATTGGCATTGCTCGCTGTAGTCGATAACAATTTGTATTTTCCATAGCCCTTGTATACTTTTTAACAATATTGCAATCCTTTTGGAAAGTCTACCATATTTCATTGTTACCACGTTCTTCTAAGCAGGTACTATGCTTTTAAGTTAGTTTAAATGATCCTTATTGGACCTCGTAGTTGTTAAGTAATTACATCAGAAGTATTGGAAATGGACTTACAATCTATTGGAGGCTCGATAGTTGAGAGAGCATTGTGATTGTTGTATAGGGATTGGAAACTGCATATAAGCTAGAATTTCTTTACCATCATAATGTGCCAAAATCGTGAGACTTTTGGAGCCCTAACTTCTTTATGATGAGTCAATAAATATTTACGATAGAACCGTGAATCTTCTCGTTTTAGGTATATATTCTGGGCATGTAACGACTTTTGATCAAATATACTCTAACGTAGAAGATGATAGATAATAATAGATGATAATAATTATGTAATAATGCATCATTAATACTATATAATAGAATATAATATGT
>VCRD01002895.1:56933-69982 GCA_006783055.1 Trinorchestia longiramus | reverse complement strand
GTGTGTGTGTGTGTGTGTGTGTGAGTGTGTGATCAGGCTAACTCGCATGTGCATTTCAAAAAAACGTCTATCGAAAAAATATTTATTGACGTTTTCAAATGATGACGTTTTTGCATGTTACTGATGGTATATCTTTTAAATGCAAAAAAGGACTAATTAGGTTCTGAAGTTCAGTTATTATGAAACAGTCTGTCCTTATTTTTTTCTGAATGGAAATCTTATAAACTAGTGTATCCAGCCGTCAAAAATGACGGCAGAGATTTTGTGATAATACCCGTGCCATCAAAAATGTTGGCAAATACTGTTGGAAAGATATTAAATAAAATTACCAACAAGAACTTAATACAATATATTTAGTTGTATGTATATTTACAAAGGACAAACGTTTTAATTGAGTATTTCTTTAATGACAACATTCCTAGTGAAAACTAAGACACTTAGTTTTCTACTGCTGCAATTGACTGCAATTCGTGTCATATTCGGGTACAATGTACCTGAATCATAGGGCAATACCCTGCTGAACTTGGTATCCAAGATACGGACTCGAGTATGTAAGGCTCTGGATCTCTCTAATTTTTTTTGAAAGTGACACGAAACATATAAATAAATAAATATACAAATAAATAAATATATAAACACAGGACGGTCATTCTTAGTATTAGATTAGATACTGGTAAAGCCCTACTCCTTTAAAATCCGAACTAGAGCGTTTTTTCACAATGTTTTCTTTTCCAATTTCGAATGATAAAATTAACCGTATTAACTTGCATTCCATTCAAATTTTATTGACAAACTTTTACTCAAAAAGATTGTACTTGGATTGTTTTATGTAAAAGACACTGTTATTTGGTGAGGAACAGTGTGGGTATTGGGTAGCAAATCCGTAGACTTTCTGATCAAGTGCCTGAAATTAACGCTTTCAATTAAACTTGGGAAGAAAAGTTCTTAGACAACACACTACAAAGTTAGACTTTCATGCCCGCTGTACCACCAGATGACTTCAGAATAGACACACCCTAAAATTTTCATAAGATGCATTAATCCTATAAATACCGAGCCTTCCATATCCATTTTCAAGAGAGACCATTTTTTATGTTTGATATTCTTTAATCTAACTTTATTCATAACAAACCAATCAGTAATTTTGGTAACTACAAATTTTGTATATAGAAAATAACCACGAAAAACATACATTGGTATCAGTGATACCGTTGTCACGACTTCAAAATTTATACCAACTAGCAGGACCCGTGAATAATTCGCGGTTAGTTCAGTAGCATGATTTTGCAGGTAGTGAATAAATTAACAATCATTGATTATATGATTCAATAACTGTGATGCCATCCTATAAAATTAAATGAAACCACTATACTGTAACACAGGACATGTGTGTATGTATATATTCTATATATAATGAAAGACCCATTTAACTTAACGCAACTTTTCTAAAGAGTAAAAATAAAATAGCGAACTTAATTTGTCATATATTGCAGCATACTTATAGTCAATTTATCATACATGAGAATTAAAAATCTGCTGTAGAATGCAAGGGAGAAGACTTCTGCCAACCAACACAAACAAACACAGGTATGGCTTTAGGGTACCTAAACTCATACATACACATTAATGAATTACTTCTCTGTTTACGATATTCCTTGTAAATCTGATTCCTCTTCCGGGGCCATGCGTGGAATCATTAAGATGTAGGACTTTAACTCTCACATTGTTCATTGCTTTTGATCTTGAAAATGCTACGTAGAGCTGGCCGTGAATGAAGCATGGCTTTGGTAAATATATGCGAACTCTATCAAATGTTTGATCTTGAGCTTTATTTATTATCATTGAGTAGGAGAGGCAAACTGGGAATTGAGTGCGATGCAGAACGAAAGGAATATTGGCATCGCTAGGGTTCAATTTTATCCTTGTGGTAAGTACTCTGTTATGAGCGTGAGAGCCACTGATTATAATTGATGCCTCGATGCTGTGCTCGTGAAGCTGAATGACCTCCAGTCGAGTGCCGTTACACAGTCCCTGAGTTATGGACAGGTTTCTCAGTAGCATGATTATTGCGCCGACTTTTAAATTAAGTCTATGAGGAGGTATGCTAGACATAATGAGAGAATTAATGAACTCCATTGGATATTTTTGTGCTTCTTCATCATTATCACAAGATATGGAATCAGTGCTCAAATAAGTTTTATTTTCTGTTGGTAGCATTCTCAAAACTTCCTCATTGACAGCTAAGCATTCAGAATTCTTTGGTGATAAGATTACTTTTGCTTTCATCTCTTCAGCCGTACAGTTGTGAAACACCTCTGATATCAAGGAGCCATTACATGTGCATGTTTCAGGAATGTCTATAACATCTGGAGCCATTCCATCAAGAGTACTCTGGATTGATCCATCGCCCATTTGTAGAAGCCATCTTGAAAACTCATGTTCATTTGCATTTGCTCTCCTGTTCTGTGTGAGGCTCATGTGATGCAAGCTGTGCCATAAATCTGAGCGTTTGAGGCACACGTCAAGCACAGCAGCAGGAGGAGTTCAGGGAACAACCAGAAGTACTCGTCTGAAGTCGCCTCCGAGTAAGATTACTTTACGACCAAATGCAGTGTGGGTGTTCATTATATCTTTCAAGCATTTATCGATGGCTTTCATAGCATAGCATGGAATCATAGAAGCTTCATCAATAATGAACACTTTAACTTGCCTCAGAAAATTTTTATTGCACAGAGTTCGGTGGCACATTGCAGACACTTGTTTCGCTTAGAGGAACTGGAAGCTTGAATATGCTGTGCAGGGTTTTGCCGCATCTCAACAGTGTTGCAGCAATACCGGTCCAGGCAGATGTGCTTGTCTTAATGTTGTTCGCATTAAGATACTCGTATACCTTGTTGAATAGATGTGTTTTTCCTAAACTGCTGGGTGCATCCGCATAAAACAGTCCATTTTCTGTCAGCTTGTCTCGCTCAACAGAGAATGCACTTGCAACCACAGCATTGAATATCTCTCTCTGTTCAACATTCAGAGAATTCACATCTATGTTATTGTTTCCAACATCTTCTTCTTTTGCAGGATGATCTCCAACTGGTTCAGGCAGATCAAACATGTTGCAGGTCATGCCATTTTCCACGAATAAGGCATTCAGCCAGTGGAGAGCAACATTTTCAGCAGTTGTGTTATCATGTCTCAGCAGAATATCTTCAATCATGAAATGCTTATTCTCATTCCATAACTGCACGGCATTCACGGGCTGGTTGAAGACGCACATCATTGCAAACATAGTTAGTAGTTGCCGTGGCATCTGATGAGCTGCTGCTTCTGTCAAAGCTCCCTGCAATGCATTGTCATTCTCAACCAGGCGCAGTCTGACGCATGCCTGTTTGAAGGTGTCCATTTCTTGACCACCGATCGTCTTCAAATTCCTGAATGAAGTCGCTCCAGGGACATGGAGGAGCAACATCCTCAAAATTTTTCTGCATTTCGAGGACTTGCAGAATAAATTCTGGTTACAATGTTGCTGAATCTAACACGCCGTGTCCACTTTGTTGTTTGTTTGTTTGTTGAAGACATAATGCTCAGGTACAGAACAGTAGAGAAAATTTCTTGCTTTCTCATCTACTTGATTGAGTTTGAACCAAGCTGTCAATTGTGTGTTGCGTTCTTCTGCTCTTGCTACTGCTTCCCTTTGATTTCCGTCTCTATGGTACACTTGCTGCTCATCGGGTAAATGTAGAGCCAAACGATAAACAGTGTGTGATTGATCATGCATTTTGAACTCGGACAATCGCAAAGGCTTCTGGCGGAAACGCATATCTACATGACAACTATTGTTTGACTTCATTGTGTTCATGTACTTCATTGTATTCATGTACTTCATTTGGTTCATTGTTATTTACAACATTATTTCTGATTTCCATGTTTGCACAGTCGTGGCCTTTATGTACATATATGAACAGATATTTTACACTTTTCACCGAGGAACACATTTCAACATTGATGTGGGTGCAACCCGACCCCAACCGTATAATAGATACCGCAATGAAGGGTGTGACGCACATGTTCGATAGTCGTAAGCGTATTAATATATAGATAATTTTGCGTGATTCATGTTGACACCCTGGTATTTGTTTCAGGGTGTCTGATGCTGTACATTTTCATTTGCTGGTTAAATATGTACAGCAACAATTTAATTTCGATATATACGCAGATCATCGCTTTAGTTTTAGAGTTTACTCACTTGCAGGCAGTTATTGAAACAACGAGCTATCGCGAGTCATTAGACTCATTTGAACACGTGAACATTTGAACATGTGAAGATTTTAGAATTTGAACATGTGAATATTTTAAAATTTGAACAGATAAACATTTGAACATGTGAACATTTGAACATTTTCTTAGAAAGAACAGACCTGGAGGTACATACACGTGAATTTTGCTTGTATTTACAGAGGCACGTTTCTGAGAGCTTGAACAAATAGAGTCAACATGAGAACTAAAACATGTTTGAATGTTTGAAAGAGTTGAGGTGTTGCTCAGATAAGGTTATTTTAACATAGTTGTGTTAGTTAATTTCTGCTTATATTATATTATTTTAATTGATTTCTGACTATTATCCGTTGCATTAGGTTTTTTATTTTACGTTTTGTTACTGTAATTTAGGTCATTTTACTGTAGTGTAGCTTATTCCAGATCACTTTACGCTAAGTTATTGTTTTTTACGTATTTTGCTTTACGTTAAATTACTTATGTTTGGTTATTTAACAATAAGGTAAGTTTTTTTATGTCATTTCACGTATTTTAGCGCATTTTAGTATTATCTTACGAGAGTGAAGGTTATTTTAGATCATTTAAAATTGTGTTAGAGTATTTTACGATAGGGTATGTTATTTTCAGTGTTTTTGTTTTACGTATTTTAGGTAATTTTTTTGGTTTTGTTCATTTTATTAAAAGATCAACGAGCCTCATTTTGTACTGAAGATCAATGATGTCTTGTAGCATACCCAACACCGTGCAATTTTTCATGAAAAACTAGCTTTACAAATTCAATGAAAACCAAGATATTTGAAGTCGCTATTGTCTGGTAAATATTTAAGAAATAGTTTTGTTACATGAAGTTTTCAGACCAAAAGTTTTGAAATGATATGCAAAAACTTAGCTGCTGAGAAACACAAGAACTTTATAATTATTAAGAAATTAAAGATGCCTAGAAATGAACAGGTGATCAATTGGGAAAAATTTCCAGAACTTTGTAAAAAAATAAATTAAATCTGCGCGGTGAGTGTTCAAGTTTTTTGTACTGATTATGGTTTATTTATTCATCAAAAATTTTTAGTGAAAAAATGTTAAGGAGCATCTAGGTACAGTGGCAGCATCTTTATTTAGTTTACATCACTGAAATTTAGAAGCCAAGTCACGCATCCTAGGAAGCGTCTCTTCCTCCTCACGGTCATTCTGCTGCACAGTAAATTAATTTTTTTAGCATGACTGGAATTCGGTTGGAGTTTTCTGAAAATCATATCGCATGACGATGCAAATGTTTCTATTGTATAATGAAAATAATCTGCAGATTTGCCCTTGGATCTGTGGGTCGTTTTCATAAATTCCCTTGAGTTATGAGGTCTTTTGCAAAAAATTTCTTGAGTCATGAGGTCGTTTCCAAGAATTTTTTTGAGTCGTGTCGTTTTCAAGATTTTCGTTGTGTTGAGGTATCTGCAAGAATTTTCTTGAGTTATGATGTCTTTTGCCAGAATTTCCTTGAGTTATGAGGTTTTTGCCAGAATTTCCTTGAGTTATGAGGTTTTTGCAAGAATTTTCTTGAGTTATGAGGTTTTTACAAGAATTCCCTTGAGTTATGAGGTTTTTGCAAGAATTTCCTTGAGTTATGAGGTCTTTTGTAAGAATCTCCTTGAGTTATGAGGTCTTTTGTAAGAATTTCCTTGAGTTATGATGTGTTTTGCGACAATTTTCCTTGAGCTATGAGGTTTTTGCAAGAATTTCCTTGAGTTATGAGGTCTTTTGTAGGAGCTACTCATTTTTCAAGGTCATGGTCAAGGTCAAAGGAGTAGTTGCAGATTTACGGACTTTGTGATAAACAATTTACGTCAATACAAACTAATGATGAAATTTTTATTTCAAATGAAACCATTGATGGTGTTTTTAAACAGAGAAACTGATAATAAATTGTTTAAAACAAAGAAAAAGTGCAGGAATTTTTTAAGCAGTAGCAGAACAGATAATTAATTTTGAAAAGAATTTGTCATTGAACAATTCAAGTAATTTTCAAACAAAAGTCAGTTTTCAAATTTATAAAAATTCTTTGATTTGATGCGAAACGTTTTTGTATGTTTTATATAAACATGAAATTAACATCAGAGAACAATTAGGACTGTTTTTCAAAAGCAAACGCTTAAATGGTGACATCATATCATGTCATGATGTTATATAAACATCATATCTTCACTTCAATTATGTCAACATATGGTAAATGCTATTTGCTGCTCCAAATCCATATAAAAACAAATAATTGTATCATTAAAATGGACAGCTAAAGAAAATTATTTTACGTAGATTATAATCTTAATGATGCTTTCAGCATTTCATATTTGAACAGTAATTTAATTAATCGAGTTTTCATCACAAAACAATCACCAAACAGGAATATTTCATCACAAAACAACCACCAAACAGGAATATTTCATCACAAAACAATCACCAAACAGGAATATTTCATCACAAAACAATCATCAGACGAGAATTTTTCATCACAAAACAATCACCAAACAGGAATATTTCATCACAAAACAATCATCAGACGAGAATATTTCATCACAAAACAATCACCAAACAGGAATATTTCATCACAAAACAATCATCAGACGAGAATATTTCATCACAAAACAATCATCAAACGGAAATATTTTACCCGGAACCAATCACCAAACAGGAATATTTCATCACAAAACAATCAGGCGTGGTTGACGGTTTTGTAAAATGTTTGAAAAAGTCAAATTTTCACGAACAAATCTATCAGAAGAAAACTTTATTCCTAAGCCAATCAGAGCTGGCCTCTACTCTGCAGCCAATCAGAGCTGGCCTCTACTCTGCAGCCAATCAGAGCTGGCCTTATAGACGAGTGTTTTCAATTCTAAAATAATTTATCACTTTGAAATTAGTTCTGTGTGTGATTTTGATACACATGCGAACTTGAAACATAGCTTTTTTTCTCTAGATTATAGAGATTAACATTCGATTGATACTTCTTGTACATAACTAAATTGAACGTTGTGTCACTTTTTGGACTCGTTATTAGGGGAAAAAAACATTTGTCTTTCCATTGTTTTGAGCCCTTGAACTTGTTTTGGAAAAACCCAAGTCTGTGAAATTTCCCAGTACCTGGAAATTCCTAAATGAACGCAAATTTGCAAAAGCACGACGAGAATTAGACATTTGGTTTGAAGGTAATAGAAAAAACTTCATTTTTAACGAGTGTTTCGAGTTCACAACAAACCGAAAAGGAATTTTTGTTCTTCTTGGATGATGAAGCGGTTTTGCAAATCCTTAATGAATTCCACCAATGAGGTTGCAGTTTGTGAATGTCATCTAAGCACCTGCAGCCAATAAGATCACGCGACGTAATTTTGGGGCCTATAAATAAAGCTGAAAACTTATTAACCGCTGCATTATCGCGTAGACGGGGGTGGTGTACTGACGTGGTGTGCTTTACTAAATTTCTTGAAAGGTAAATTTCTTAGTCAAACAACATACATTAAAATTTATGAATGAACAAAACAAAAGCATGCAATAATACTTATGAAAAATAGGCCAAAATTTCTCGTTGTCATAAAATTAATTGGAATTTGCACAAAAATGCGTGATAATTCCATCGTGCAACTGCTCATTAACTGTCTTCATAATAAATACATCATTTAATAATGAATGGTATTTTCATCATTCAAATTTATATAATTATATCATTATAATGTTAATTGCTTAAATTTGTATTCTCAATTAAAATATGAAGAGAAACAATTATTGGGGTCTCTAATTCCTATCCTGATTAAGTATATAATGTATATTTAATAAATGTATACGATGTTTAAATAATTTTTTACTATAAACATCATACGATAAAAAATATATAGTGTTTATAATATGAATGATCATATTATATTTATAATTATTGAATATAATATTATAGATTCAAAATAAATATATCTCATATAATAAAAATTATTTTTTCAGGACAAAATGGCGAATTTTCAGCTGATGACGGTGGTGATGATGGCGGTGGTGACGATGGTGAATGGAGGTGGTGATTTTTCATTATCACATGAGGACTTGTTGGAGATGTACTCCAGTATAAAGGTATAGAATAGTATTAATTAACTTTGATTATATATGTTACCTAATTAATAGTATTTTATACCCAACTGATTATACACTTGAATATTAATTTACTTATTTGTAGTGATTTAAATGATTAACTTATATCATTGGATTAAACAATTAATTGGTTTTTATGTAGTGACTACATGAATTAGTTCATTTAAAAACATCGACTTGGTTAATCTATAATGTTGGAAATTTCACCGAAGTTCCCTCACATCTGCTATTTCTGCTGGCATCAGTCGCTGGGATCAGCATCTCTAGTCTTAAGATGTTAGCGTTAACAATTAAAACCCATTGTTAGATTTCATGTACATATTCCTGAATGAAATCAAGGTTCTTTTTTCTTTGAGCAAGAATTTTTTAATAAAACAGGAATTTGCGAGGGGGAGGAGGGTAGCTTAGGGGTCACGTTGGGGGACGACACAGAAGGAGGGGAGGAAGAGGGGGGCGGATAAGAGGGGATACCAAATTGCAGCCCCGCTGTTATCTGAAATTCGCAATTTGTGCCCAAAAAATAGTAGAGATAAAAAACATCGCGAAAAGGTTCCTACGATCCGTGCAATCATCGAAAAACGTTAAAAAACACATGCTATTTTTTTGTGTGGATTTATATGAATATTCCACGCAGCTCTGCTCCTAAAAATTGATTATGGTCGCTGGAAAATTTTGTTTGTGTTAGAAACTGCAACGAAAAGGCAGATAGATGCAAGTGTGTTTTGTTTTTGCTGGTATTTGTCGAAAAAATTTACTGAACACTGTTGAATATTGATGATATCAGTAATATTTACGGGAGCAGCGAATATTTATGATAATAGTAATATTCCACAGAGTAATAGATAGTGATAAATTTGTAATATTTCAGGAGTTAACAAATATTGGTAATATTAGTAATGTATCACGGAGTAATAAATGTTGATGATATTAGTAATATATCAGGGAATAATAAATATTGAGGATTTTAGTAATATATCAGGAAGTAATAAATATTGATGACATTAGTAATATTTGTGCAGTTTTTATTAAATTTGATGTAACGCTTTTAAAAAAACCAAAAGCACAGAAAAATTTAACGGAACAAAAATAAACCATAAGGAAAAGGGGTAATAAAATACGAATTTTTTTAGACCTCAATACCTGACACCCATTATGAGTTTCCATGAATAAATCCAAACTCTTACTTCAGGCTGGATAGTTAAATGTTTGTGTTAAAATCCGTAGAGTTTAACGCCACGCCATCTCGAGATACTTAAATGTTTGATGCAAATTCCGTAGACTTTTATTCAGGGCATACATAGACCATGCAGTGGTCATGTTAATAGTAGCGTGCAATAAATACTTATATGCTATTTATTTCAACACATGGAAATTCCAGGTTAATAATTTCTCTTCAGTAATAGATAGGAAATAATGGGACGGACACACACCCATAGAGAGAGAGAGACAGAGAGAGAGAGAGATAGAGATACATAGTTTATTACAGTAGAATTCCTTTAAATTGGCACTCGCTGGCCAAGCTTTATATATTTATTCATTATGTTTTTATTTTTTAACCGTTTTAACATTGATATGGTTTTCCTTTTTATGTCTAACGCGTCTATGAATTGTGGTTACTTGGGTGATAGTAACCGGCAAACACAAAGTGCCATGGGTGCTGGTTAAAAAGACTTCTACTGTATATATATATATATATAGTTTTCATCGTACATCTTTTCTTCGTTTCCCTCAAATCCATTATTTCCCTCAGGTAAACATGGATTGTTTCCCTCAAGAAATAGTGAAGGATTGGATTGCTAAAGTCGAGGTTGCGGTACATGATTGTGAGCTGCAGAATCAACGCAGCGAAACTCTGCTGAGTGGAAGTCAGCGTGCAGACCATGCAGACTCTGCAGCTCCACATGTCATCATCATTCCTGGAGACTGGAACAAGATAATGGTGTGCATCCTGTAGTATCCTGCAGAATTCAGCAGAATCTTGCAGTGTAATGCAGAATTCTGTAGTGTCGTGTGGTAACTGTAGTATCGTGTAGTAATTTTGCAGTATACTGCAGTGTCTTGCAGTATTCTGCAGTGTGTTGCAGAATTATGCAGGGTTCTACAGCATTTTGCAGTATCCTGCAGCATCTTGGTATATCCTGCAGCATCTTTTAATGTCCTGCGGTATCCTGCAGTATCTTGCAGTGTTTTGTGGCATCCTGCATTATCCTGCAGTGTCCTGTAGTATTCTGCAGTATCTTCCAGTGTCCTGTGGCATCCTGCATTATCCTGCAGTGTCCTGCAGAGAGCAAGGCAGGTGTAGGAGAGGGAAGGATGGGTAATAAAATTAAAAAGAATGCAGGAGCAGCTTACGTGTTGAGTCTCCAGGGCAGTTGACTGAAGGCAGGACTACTGAGACCACGATCAAAAATATATAAATACACACTCATGATTTAAAAAACAGATATATTCATTCAAAATCAAACCAGGTTTTCTGTTGATTGATAACGTATATTTAATACATGAATACGATGATTAAATAATTTTTAATTATAAACACGATATATTATAAATACATCATGTCTATAATATAAATTATAATTTTATACTTTTTATTATTGAACATAATCATTATGTGTGATAATGATTATGTTAATATTCAGTTTGCCTTGTTATATTATTTTCCAATTTTGATTTCTGTTTGTTATTATTTTTTATTCCAGGCTCAGTTCTTCTCTCGTGCCTTCAGACAGGTGAGGATGCAATTCCCTAGCGCAGGTAAAACGCTTTCAGGTATTGCTACATTTTTATTTACTTTTTTCTTTTAAATCCATAAGTTGACATAAAAATAAATGACTAGAAATGAGCATGTCTTGAAATATTGCCTATTAACATAGAGTAACTAAAATATTGCCTAATAACATGGGGTAACTAAAATATTGCCTAATAATGCACTGTAATGTATTGCGTAATGGCAAAAACTAGTATGTGCGTTATTGCGACACTTTCAGAATTGCTTCACACAGTTATGGAAGCGTCTTCATTGCTTCGTTTCTTCGACACAATTTCAGCTTCCGCGTCTGCAAAACACCAGCGACGCTTTCTTCTCATCTTGAAAATAGGAGACGGGCAATTAATTGAAAAATTATTGAATAGAATAGAATAGAATAAGGCAATAGGAACGAGCCGTTTGGCCTATTCTTGGTTCAATACCGAAGTCCCATGCCGTTCAATACTGAAGTCCCATGCCGTTCAATACCGAAGTCCCATGCCGTTCAATACCGAAGTCCCATGCCGTTCAATACCGAAGTCCCATGCCGTTCAATACCGAAGTCCCATGCCGTTCAATACCGAAGTCCCATGCCGGGGATTGCCAAAAAGTGAAAAAATATTGCCCCTAATTGAAATAATATTGCCATTAATTAAAAGAATATCGTCATTATTTTAATGAATATTACTATTAATTGAAGAAATATTGCCATTGATCGTAACAAATATTGTAAATAATTGAACGAATATTGCTATTAATTGAGAAATATTGTCATTCAACGAACATTGCCATATATAGAATGAATATTGCTATTAATTGAACAAATATTCTCATTAATTGGAGGAAGATTCCCATTAATTGAAGGAATATTACCACTAATTGAACGAACGTTGCGAGTAATTGAAGGAATATTGCTATTAATTTAAGAAATATTGCAATAAACTAAAAGATTACTTCAATTTATCGCCCAGAATAGACAAATAAAACCACTATTAACGTAACAGTTAGGCTTTAACTTCAGAAAAAATAGAAGAAACATAAATCATCAATAAAATATCCAAATAATAATACAGATACCATGATTATGGTCATCATTGTCGTTGTGTATATCAATTTATAAGTGAACTTTTACACCTAATTTATTATAATTTTTCATTCTAATTTTATAGAAAAGGGGAGCTGCCTTCACTGCTGACAAGATCAGAAATCTGAGGGAAAAATTGGAACTCAAAATCCGGACGTTCCGCTGTGTGATGCAGAAAACGGGTGTGGTAAGTTCTGGCTTGCCACTAATAACACTAATTTTACCTCTAATAATGCCATTAATAATGCCCCTAATAGTGCTTTTAATAATGCCACTAAAATTGCCATTAATGATGATACTAATAATGTCAATAATGATGCCCCTAATGCCCATAATATTCCTATCATCGACAATATTCCCTTTAATAACTAACTGATGATTCCCAGGTGCTAATTCTCAGTTAGTAATATCCAATTTGTAATTCCCAGTTCATAACTCACAGTTTGTAATTTTCAATTGATAATTCCCGATTGTTAATTTCCAGTTGGCAATTATTAGTTTTCAATTCCCAGTTTGAATTACTAATTGGTAGTTTTGCCCTCCAATTTCTGCCATACGTTCCCATGTAGCTCTCTGCTCTGAAGATTTACGCAAACTTTTCATTACTTTTAGACTTCGTAATGACTGTGTGTAATTTGCATTTAGGCTTTGTAATGACTGTGTGTGCCTTGTAATGACTGTGTGTAATGTGCGTCTAGGCCTTGTAATGACTGTATGTAATGTGCTTCTAGGCCTTGTAATGACTGTGTGTAATGTGCGTCTAGGCCTTGTAATTACTGTATGTAATGTGCTTCTAGGCCTTGTAATGACTGTGTGTAATGTGCGTCTAGG